>MU761843.1:4348-35956 GCA_026770625.1 Nicotiana glauca | reverse complement strand
GTAGATTGTTTGATTTAAAATTAAACTTGTAAATTGTACAGTTATATAGCCACCATGCTATGACTTCAATAAAGCATAAAATGAAAATGACATGGAAACCAGCAAATTCCACTTGAAGCATTAACATAGGCGTATTCAATAATCATAACAAACATTCAAGTAACATATAATGGGGGCATTACAACAAAAGCACTGATGCTAGTCAGAAAAAGAAACGGACCTTTGGAGTTTTGAGTTCTACAGCCAGAAAATCACGCCACCAACTCGAAACTTCGATCTGCGACGAGGACTCAAATCGAAATCAACCTCGACGGACTTTGACGAACTCAAACCTCGACACTCGCCGGAACCAACGACGCTACTACCATAACGATGGCGATACTGAACCAAAGCCAAACGATATACGCAAAAAATGCCAAAGAACTATTTCTAGCCAAACTCAGCATAAAAACATCACAGAATCTAGAACCTGTTAGATTTACATGCATCCGACATAGAAGTAAAGCACACGGGGATAATGATGGTGAAACTGTGGACTGTTTTCTACTCGTTCATCGTTGACGATACGACTCCGATAATACAAAGACAACAGAGGGCGGAGGAAGGGAAAGGAGTAGCGGCGATGGTGAGCTGAGGTCGTTTGGTTCTGTTTGTCGCGTCTGGAGCTCGTTAATCCGGCGAGCTGCTGGAGCTCGTTTTTTCGGCGAGTTATGGTAAAGAAAATGGGAGTAGCGATGATGGGAATATGATCGATGGGGGGTCGTTTTGATTTGTGAAGGCTTAGAGTCGATGATTGTTGAGTGTTCGATGTGAGAGGTTGTTGTTTGTGGACTGGTTAGCTGCTGCCGCTAGTTTGGACGCGAAGAGACGACTGGTGAGGGTCGTTTGTGTGATGAACTTTCCCAAACGTTATTAATCTGTTTGTTTGAACTTTCCCAANTAGTTTGTTCAATTTTTTATACCCTTTTTCAATGTTTTTTCCTCCTTCCTCTTTTATTGTGTATTGTGTATGTATTTATAGTGATGGGGTGGGGAGTAGTTTTGGGGGGAAAATATTTTGGGGAAGGTTTTAGGGGAGAAATATTTTGGGGAAGGTTTTGGGGGGAAAATATTTTAGGCTTTTCAAATGTTTGGCCAATTTGAATTTAAGACCAAGCCTTTTCACTTCCCTCTTCTTTTTGTTGTTCTTTTCTTTATTTAATTAATTAAAAACCTGAACTAAATTCCTAAATTAATTCAAATTGTAAAATTAAGCTAATTATCTAACTATGTAAAAATGATCATTTTTTGTGATTTTTTTATTAATAGCACAATTAGCTCAATGTAATTAATTCCTAAATGCAAATTAACCATAAGGTGGCATGAAATTAAAATGTGACATTTTTATGGTTTTTCTATGATTTTTAAAAATGTTAAAAATGCATGCAATGCAACTAAATAAAGAAAAACACCTAAAAATCAATTAAAATTATTTTCGTCTATTTTTAGGAGTTATTTTCATGTAGGGCAAAAATCACGTGCTCACAAATCGTGTGGTGGTTCAACGGACCTTGACGCCTGGCTGATTTATTTGAGTTGTGAAGGACAAAAATTGTGGATTATCGGATGTTGTGACCTTTGACTTAGCGCTAAATGGGGAATTCCACTATCAGTGAATGGATCGTATGGTCAGGTGTTATGTCAGTTTGTCTTGGAATGTATATATATGGTATGGAAAGGTTCCCCCAAATAATTTATACAAATTTAATGCTTGGTACTTTGCAGGGGGTAAGGCTGGAACCTGTGGTATGTCTTCCTCCTTAATAATCCAACACTTTAGTGTCAAGAGAGTTAGGGAAACAACTTTAAGTTTACAAAAGGTCTATTCAGTGTGGCACTCACGGTTGCGGATTTGGGGTGCTTTGGAGGAAATATAGTGGTAGAAGACCTTCTCGACTATGTGGTTTGTGCCAAGATTTATCTGTATGGAGTTTTACCTTTATGATCGTTATGTGTAAATAGGGGTAAGAATCGCCCCCAAAGAATAATGAAGAGTATATGAATAAACGGGGTAGCTCAGCAGTGTTAAGCCAGCATAGCAAAAGAGGAAATTGGTCGTCGATGTTTGTGACAAGCCTACGAAGAGGGCAGACCGGCCAATGCAACACTACCTACTCAGCTTACATGACCATCCAGTGGTAGTGGTGAGGATATTAGAGGTGGAGGTGAGAATCCTAGAGGTGGAGACCCAACTGTTGATATAATTTCTATGGTATGGCTGAGGTCACTACACCAGATGGTGTCATCACATGTACAATTCTGATCGTTATAAAAAGGATATTTTTCTTTAATTTGATTTGGTTTTGAAAAAAAAATTGAGGCGAGTCCTCTTAATATGCTCCACTCGTGAGTGAGCTTCGTAATCCTCAAATCCACTTATGTGAATACTCACGTTGGGCTATTATATGGAGATAGTTATCCCTCTCATTATGTGTTGGTCACTAAGAATATCGACGAGGCTAAGAGTGACTTTCTATTACTTACTACAGTGGGTTTTGATCTAATTTCAGGATAATTAATTTCAATTGTCAATTATACGCCCTATCGATATGAGGGTTCACTATATGTTGTCATTTTCTTGACGGAATTATTGAAAAGAAGAAAGATGAAAAAATTTCAGTTGGCACAATGTGCAAGTACTTGTGATTCAAGAGTTGAGGACGAGATCCTCAAATTTTTATATAATGTGAAATATTTTTAACCGAGCTACAAGCTGCGGTGGATGTTATATAAGGACAAGGTCCTGGTGGTGAAAAGTTTATGTGTTTAAAATTCTCCTTTTATGAAATTAAAATTTTTGTACTATATTTTAAATGGGAGTCATGCCTGTTAGGCTTATTTGACAATTCTTGTATAATTTCTATTCATATTTAGCCATTTCTGTTTTTGATATATACTTTATGGTGCGTTGTCGGGTTGTGGAAATATTGCTAGGAGTTGTTTTGGTATCACACTAACAGGTGGATAGGCCCAATTACAGGGGAGACTCTGTCAAAATTTCTGAAAAACTTGGGAGTTAGGAGAATTTGGAATATTGAGATGTGCAAATAAAGAGATAAGTTACATTATGAGTTCCTGGCCATGTCTTTGGGTTGACAAATGCCCCAGTAGCTTTTATGGAATTGATGAATCGAGTGTTCAGGCCTTATTTAGACTTGTTCGTGATAGTCTTCATTGATGGCATATTGATATACTCTCGCAGTCAGGAGGGGCATGCACAGCATCTCAGAGTGGCTCTCCAGACTCTGAAAAATAGTCAACTTATGCAAAATTTTCAAGGTGTGAATTCTGGTTGAGTTCAGTCGCATTCCTGGGTTGTGTTGTGACGGCAAAAGGTATACAGGTTGATCCAAGGAAGATCGAGACAGTCAAGAACTGGCCTAGACTAATATCAGCTATAAAGATCCGGAGTTTCTTGGGATTAGCAGGTTATTATTGGTGGTTTGTGGAGGGGTTTTCATCTATTACGACCCCGATGACCAGATTGACCCAGAAATGTGTCCAGTTCGAACGGTCATATGAATGTGAGGCAAGCTTTCAAAAGCTCAAGACGGCCTTGACCACAGCACCGGTGTTGGTTTTGCCCACAGGTTTGGGACCTTATACGGTCTATTATGATGCTTCTCGTATTGGGCTTCGTGTAGTATTGATGCAGGATGACAAGGTTATTGCCTATGCTTCGAGGCAGTTGAAGATTCATGAAAAGAACTATCCAGTACACGATCTAGAATTGGCGGCGATTGTTCACGCATTGAAGCTATGGGGGCATTATTTGTATGGCGTGGCATGTGAAGTATTCACCGATCACAAGAGCCTTCAATACCTGTTTAAACAGAAGGAGTTGAATTTGAGGCGGAGAAGATGGTTGGAATTGTTGAAGGATTATGATATTACCATCTTATATCACCCAGGGAAAAACAAATGTGGTGGCCGATGCTTTGAGCAGGAAGTCAGCCAGTATAGGCAGTCTTGCTTATATTCCGGTCAGTCAGAGGCCGCTTGCTATGGATGTTCAGGCTTTAGCCAATCGATTTGTGAGATTGTATACTTCTGAGCCTAGTCGAGTGCTAGCTTGCACGGTCGCTCGCTCTTTATTATTTGAGCATATCCGTGATCGGCAGTTTGATGATCGCCATTTATGTGTCCTTAAAGACACGGTTCAGCGAGGAGGTGCCAAGCAGGTCACCTTAGATGCTGATGGAGTTTTGAGATTGCAAGGGCGAATTTGTGTGCCAAATGTTGATGGGCTTCGATAATTGATTTTAGAAGAAGCTCACAGCTCCCGGTATTCTATTCATCCAGGTGCAGCAAAGATGTACCAGGATTTGCGGCAACATTATTGGTGGCGTAGAATGAAAAAGGATATTGTGGCATATGTAGCGCGGTGTTTGAACTGTCAACAGGTTAAATATGAACATTAGAGACCTGGTGGTTTATTTCAGAGAATTGACCTTCCTGAGTGGAAGTGGGAGCAGATCACTATGGACTTCATTACTGGCCTTCCGATGACTCGGAAGAAGTTTGATGTTGTTTGGGTTATTATTGATAGGCTGACCAAGTCAGTGCATTTTGTTCTGGTTGCCACAACCTATTCGTCCGAGAGGTTATCGGGGATTTATATCAAGGAGATTGTTCGCCTTTATGGGGTTCCTATATCTATCATTTCGGATCGAGGTCCGCAGTTTACCTCACATTTCTGGAAGGCGTTTCAGAAAGAGTCGGGCACCCAAGTCCAGCTAAGTACAGCATTTCATCCCCAGACGGACGGGCAGTCCGAAAGTACAATTCAGATATTGAAGGATATGCTTAGAGCCTGTGTTATCGATTTTGGACGTTCGTGGGATCAGTTCCTGCCTTTGGCAGAGTTTGCTTATAATAACAGTTATCAATCGAGCATTCAGATGGCTCCTTATGAAGCCTTGTATGGTAGGCGGTGTCGTTCTCCGGTTAGATGGTTTGAGCCGGGAGAGGCTCGGTTGTTGGGTACAGATTTAGTTCAGCAGGCCTTATATAAGGTCAAGATCCTTCAAGATAGGTTTCGTACAGCTCAGTCTAGGCAAAACAGCTATGCAGATCGTAAGGTTCGAGATATAACTTTCATGGTTGGTGAGCGAGTATTGCTCCGAGTGTCGCCTATGAAGGGTGTGATGAGATTTAGGAAGAAGGGCAAACTTAGCCCTAGGTTTATTGGCCCATTCGAGATTCTTGATCGTGTGGGAGAGGTGGCTTATAAACGTGCATTGCCACCTAGCTTGTCAGCTGTGCATCCAGTGTTTCATGTATCTATGCTCAGAAAATATCACGGCGACCCATCGCACGTGTTAGATTTCAGCACTGTCCAATTGGACAAGGATCTATTTTATGAGAAGGAACCAGTAGCTATTCTAGACCGGAAGATTCGACAGTTGAGGTCGAAGAGGTTTCCTTCTGTGTGAGTTCAGTGGAGAGGTCAGCCTCCTGAGGCATCGACCTGGGAGTCCGAGTCTGACATACGGAGCCGTTATCCTCATCTATTCCCTGACTCAGGTACTTCTTTCTTTTGTTCGTTCGAGGACGAACGGTTGTTTTAGAGGTGGAGAATGTGATGACCCAAAGGGTCATCACTTGTTTTCTTGTCATTCTATGCTTCCGAGGCCTTGAAAACCTCACTTATAGTTTCCTCGATTTGCGTGCACAGTCCGGGCGTGAAGCCGGAAAATTTTTATGTTGAAATATATGAATTTTGATATTTATATTGATATAGTTGACTTTGGTCAACATTTTGGGTAAACGGGCCCAGAACCGTGATTTGACGGTCTCGGAGGGTCCGTAGAAAAATATGGGACTTGAGCATATGCCTGGAATCGAATTCCGAGGTCCCAGGCCCGAGAAATGAATTTTTCCGTTAAATTGTTTTCTGAAAATGTTTAAGGAAAATGAAAATGAAATTTGAACAAAAGTAATGGTATCGGGCTCGTATTTTGGTTTCGACGCCCGGTATAAGTCATATATATTGGTTAAGCGCTTCCTGTAAAGTTTGGTTGAAAACGGACGTCGTTTGACGTGTTTCGGCCTTAAATTGGAAAATTTGGAAGTTTATGAAATTTGAAAGATTTCTTGGATTTTTAAGGCTCAATTCATTGATTTTGATGTTATTTTGGCGATTTGATCGCTTGAGCAAGTTCATATGATGTTTTTAAGTCAGTGTGCATAATTGGTTTGGAGCCCCAAGGGCTCGGGTGAGTTTTGGAGGTGGTTCGGGGTGTTTTGGACTTAGGAAAAATTGCAGATTTTCTGCAATTTTTGCACAGACATTTTGTTCTACGCGATCGCGGCCTTGTCCATGCGATCGCACTGCTTTGGCACGTTCCTCTACGCGATCGCGTAGCTTCCAGCTCCTCTTCTCCGCGTTCGCGTATCAGCCCACGCGATCGCAAAGGCCAAATGGACCCCCCAGTGAATTCCCTCTACGCGATCGCAGCAACCTTCACGCGATCGCGTAGCTTCCAGCCTTTACTCTCCGCGATCGCAACCCCTTTTCACGCGATCGCATAAAGCAATTTTCCTGCCCAACGATTTTCCTCTACGCGATCGCAGAAACCTTCACGCGATCGCGTAGCTTCCAGGTTTCCTTCCCCGCGATCGCAACCCAGTTCACGCGATCGCGTAGGGCAATTTTTCTGCCCGGTGAATTAAGTCCCAAAACAGAATAGAAACGGGATTTTCATCCCATTTCTCAAAATCTCTCTTCTCCACAGCTTTGGGGCGATCTTTGGAGCATTTATTCACCAAAGTTTATTGGGTAAGTATTGTTTAACTCGTCTTCTTCATTTTTCATCAACATCAATCCAATTCTTAGGCCTAAACATGTGAAAAGAGGTAGAAAATTAGAGAATTGGGTAGAGTTAGGGCTTTCAAAGAATTTATGATTTAGACCTCGTTTTGGGGTCGAACTTAAGAACAAATTATATATTCGTACTCGTGAGTGATTGGGTTATCGGAAAATGGTTCGAACCTCGTGTTTTGACCACGTGGACCCGGGGTCGATTTTCACTATTCCGGGCAGAATGTTGTAGAAAATATATTTAGCCATTTGGATTAGTTTGTGAAGTATTGTTGATGATATTAAATCAATTGTGTATAGATACGATTGAATTGGAGCCAAATTCAAAAGGAAAAGGCATTGCTAAGGATTGAGTTGGCCGTAAACCTTCGAGGTAAGTGTTTGATCTATCCTAGCTTGAGGGAATAGGAGTTGAGTTTATGTGCTAATTGTTATGTGTGGAGTCCGACGTATAGGCATGGTGACGAGTATCTATACGTTGGGGGTCGAGCATGACCGTGGGTCTTAAATGGATTAAATTTCTAAAATCTTATGTGATTATATGAAAGGATTAATTGTTGAGCCTTGGCACCAAATTATTGGTTTCTTGCCGGTAATATATTTGTTGATTAGTTATTATTGGTTTCTTGCCGGTAATATATTTGTTGATTAATTATTATTGGTTTCTTGCCGGTAATATATTTGTTGATTAATTATTATTGGCCATAGTTGCCGGTGACATATCGGAAGGGTCGGGATGCACGCCGCATCACTAACAAATATATGGATTACTGTTATTGGCCATAGTTGCCGGTGACATATCGGGAGGGTCGGGATGCACGCCGCATCACTAACAAATATTGATTGTAGTTATTGGCCATAGTTGTCGGTGACATATTGTGTACGGTGTTGATATTAAAATGGGAGCGAGTGGTTGCACTCTTGTAATAAGATGAGCTGAGCTTGAAAGTGAATTAAATTCCTTTATTCTATTCCTGTCATTGTATTTTTGTTGCTACCCAGAGCATGTTTTCCCTTCCTAAATATTAGATGTTGTTTCCTGCTATTTTGTTGTATATATATTTTGAACTGTACAGGTTTATGTGGGTGTCTGGTCCTAGCCTTGTCACTACTTCGCCGGGATAGGCCAGACACTTACCAGCACATGGGGTCGGTTGTGCTGATGCTACACTCTACGCTCGTTTTGCGCAAATACAGGTTTCGGACAGTAGCAGCAGCAGTAGTGCGAGTGTTGGTATTCCGACCACCGAGACATCGAGGTAGCCTTGCAGGCGTCCGCAGGACCCGTTGTCTCTTCTATCTCTACGTTTCAGTCTGTTATCTCATGTATTCGAGACAAACATTTTTATATTTCTTTTAGATGGTTATGTGTAGTATTCTTAGAAGTTCGTGAGTATTGTGACACCAGTTCTTGGGTAGTGAATTATGTTTGGATTTCGGTATTGCATCTAGTAATGTTTACTAAGTCTTCCGCTAAATTAATTATTTCGCTATAATCATATTAACATTGCTAAATGTTTTAAAATGAGAGTTGTAAAAATGGATAGATAAGTAAGAGTTGGCTTGCCTAGCTTCCATTAGCAGGCGCCATGACGACTCCCGATGGTGGAAAAATCCGGGTCGTGACAGTTTATCCCGCCAATCCAGCATATATCCCACCTTTGGCTCAGTCTCATCATACTGTGAATTCATCTCCAACTTTCCCTTTCTACCAACGGAGTTATGGCACCTCTTCCTATCCCCCAAGCTCCATCACCCAAACAAAACCCTTCTCCACCAATCACCCCTATCTTTGTGGCACCTCCACTTGCCATATTGCAAAGATCTTCCAGTGAGCCATTATTTCAAACTCACGACAACCAGTACTACCCTCCTAAGCCTACCTTTAAAGCTCCTAAGCCATATTCATACACCCCTCACTTTGAGCTCCCGGTGGAAACTGACAAGCTGCTTAAAAATCCGGAACAGGAAGAGATGTTTTGAAAAGTAAAAATCCTGGAGTAATCCTTTAGGAACATGCAAGGATTGGGTGGCCAAGTCAGTGTGGCCTACAAGGATTTGTGCTTGTTTCTTGATGTCCAGTTGCCCGCAGGGTTCAAGTTGCCCAAGTTTGATTTGTACGATGGACATGGTGATCCAGTAGCCCATCTGAGGGGATTTTGCAGTAAGATGAGAGGAGCTGGGGGAAGGGATGAGTTATTGATAGCGTACTTTAGTCAAAGTCTAATTGGGGCAGCCCTGGAATGGTATACACGACATGATCATGCCCGATTTGGGATGATTTGGCCCAAGCGTTTGCAGGCCACTGTCAATATAATCTCGAAATTATCCCAGATCGTCTGTCAATGACTAAAATTGAGAAGAAGTTCGGGGAAAGCTTCAGAGAGTACGATATCCGGTGGAGAGAACAGGCGGAAAGAGTCGATCCTCCTATGAAAGAGAGCGAGATGGTCGATTACTTCTTACAGGATTTGGAGCCTACCTACTATGGTCACTTGGTGTCAGTAGTGGGAAAATCTTTTAACGAGGTAGTGAAAATGGGAAGCATGGTGGAAGAGGGGCTTAAATCCAACAAAATTATGAGTTATTCAGCGATCAAGACAACTACCCAGGCTATCTAGAGCGGCACTGGAGGGGTATTGGGAAAGAAAAAGGAAGAAGATGTGGCGTTAGTTGACTCGAGAACTTGGTCCAGGGGCCCGTCACCATATTACCATCAACCTCGACCCCGTCCCCAAACCTACCCCCACACTCCACAGCACTATTACCCACCCCATGATCCCCACTTCTCTGTCCACCATGCCCAAACATACCCCCAATATCCTACCCATGCGCAATGGCACGCACTCACCCCACAAAATACTTACCCAACTCAAAACACCTACCCACTTCCAAGAGCCTACAAGAATCCCCCGGGAGCGTGTTTGCGGGCCAGTCAAAATTTCAAGCAAGAGAGGGCATAGAAGCAAAAAACTTTCACCCCCTTGGGAGAGTCATATGCAAACTTGTTTGAGAAACTAAAGCATTATAACCTGATTGCACCTATTCCTTCGAATCATGTGGACAAGCGTGCAAGAAGCTTTGACCTTTCTAAAAGGTATGAATACCATTCCAATGCCTAGGGGCATGATGTCGAAAGTAGCCAGGATTTGAAAAGAGAGATAGAAAGAATGATTCAGGAAAGGGTAATTGCGGTCCAGGATAGTGCCACCCAGAACATTGCATAGAACCCTTTGTATGCACATGATGATTCACATTTTGTGGAAAAGATCCGTGGTGACAAGGAGTATGAGAATCCTCTCAGAAACTTGTTGAATGAAGTCAATGATATTGAAATTGGTGAAGGTCCCAACAATTTTGATGTGCAGTGCAGTGGCTAAGATGTCGAGTTTGGTGATTGGAAAGACGCTCCATCTCTTGGTTGGATAAAGTGGAGTTTTGGTGGTTTATTTTGTTGTCATTTCTGTTGTCCGGGTTATTTCCAGGGTTGTAATTCGGATATTGTCTTGTGACTCAAACCCTTCTATCCTTTCACTTTGCCTTATTTGTTTAATCGTAGTAGCTTGTTTAGCGCTGTCAGGGTTTGTTCAAGGGTTGTAACCCTAGTCTATTTTGCTTGTTTTGTTGTTTATACCCTTTCACCATCAGTCTAATGTAATTCTCTATTTCCCGCCATTTCTAGTCATTTTGGTTTAGTTTTCTTCTCCTCTTATAGTTTTGTTTTCGTGCTGGTTCTGGTGACATCACATGCACGCATAATTCTCAGCCTGGTTTTAAAGTCAGTTTAGTAATGAAGCAATGAAACACTGTTGAAGATGATAGGGACATTTGAGTGAAATAAGTAAGGACATTTTGGGATCGCTTCGAGCCCAAATTGTGTGAAACTGGGGCAGATAGAACATAAAGAAATACTGCTGAAATGCATCATGCAGCATCGGTGTAAAGCCAAAGGCAAGTTTGCCCCAAGTTTACAGGGATCGTTAGTGGTACCGTGGTTGTTATCCAATGGTGATCGGTAATTGAAAAATGTATAAGGCAAATGTGAGAATATGGTTATTAATTCTGGTGCAATCAAAAGATGTTACGTATGCTTGTTTAATTGTGTAGTTTGTACTTGGCATGTTTTGGAGATTGGAATGACGAAGGCATTTTGTTTTGCTATCCAAACACTTTATCCTTTGTTACCCCTTTGAGCCTCGATTATTTTCCTGCATACCCCTCTTTCGGAATAGATAACAAAACTCGGAAGCCCGAGCGGGGAAAATAAGCGGAGAAACAAGAGGAAAACAGTCCAAAAGAAAAAAAAGGAAAAGAAGAAGGAGAAGGAGAAGAGAAGAAAAGAGAAAAGAAAAGAAAGAGAAAAATAGTGAAATAGAAAAGAAAAAAATAATAAAAAAGAAGAGAAAAGAAAAAGAAAAGAGAAAAAAGAGAAAAGAAAAAGAAAAGAAAAGAAAAGAGAAAGAAAAGAAATGAAAAGAAAGAAAAGGAAAAGTGGAAGAAAGGAAAGATCGCAACAACGAAGAAATTTTATGACATGAACTACGTTTGACTTGATCCCGAAAGGGTACGTAGGCAACCTCTCTCTGAGGTTCAGTCATGCCAAAATAAAAATCCAAAAGTTCCCAAGCAAGAAACTGGGACAGAAGTTGTGGTTGTTGTAAGAAATCTGATTCCGAAAGTTGTAAATTTGAACCTATTTGAATTGTTCGAGCCTTTGATACCCTTTATTTCTAACCCTATCCAAAAGCCCACATTACGGTCCAAAGAAAGACCTTCCGATCAGTCTTCGAGAGATGCCAAGTCAAGCAAGTAGAGGTGAATCATATTAGGGGCAACACTCCGGCCCAAATAAGGGAAATGAAGAATGAGAGAGTCTTATTGATGAAAACCCTCACGGGTACCGCAAGGCGATAAAAGTTGAGAGAAATAAAAAATGAGAGAGTCTTATTGGTGAAAACCTTCGCGGGCACCATAAGGCGATAGCGAGTTGAGAGAAAGACCAAAATAAGAGAGGCTCGATGGTGAAAACCCTTTGGGCACTACAAGTCGAATAAGGATTGTGAATCAGATCGAATAAGCGGAGCATTGAAGCCCAGTTTCACGGTGAAAAAGTACAATAAGAGCCGAACATCAAATTTGCTTAACAGAATAGGCTGCAGGTCCATGTCAAGGTCATCATAGTCGGTATCCACATCCGATAGGTTTCTACTTTGTAGTTTTCTTGTTAGGAATCATCTCTTTCCATTGTCCTTCTACTATGTTCCTTTTATCTTGTTTACTTCCTCCTCTTGAGTCTGTTTGGTCATAACAAGTGAGAAATGACTTCAAAATCTGCCACCAAGCTTTCCAATTGAACAAAACGGGATCTGGTGAGCACATCAAAATGTCAAGTCAGGAAAGAACAACAGGCACACTGAGTTGGCAACGATCAACATGCTTTGGGATCCTTGTGAAATACAAAAGCTTGGTATATGTCAGTTCATGAATGATGCAACAAATAAAAGGTTAGGGTGAGCAGATTAAAGGTATTTCCTGTGATAAGCTTGATAAAAGAGTGTTAAACCAGTGACGAGTAAGACCTTCCAAGCAGAAGTCAAAGTTATCATGGCAAATGGGGGAGCTGTAGACCTCAAGGACCGGACGAGGGGTTTAAGTCAAGAGAGAACAACATACATCTTGAGTGTGTGCCAATCTACACACTTTGGGATCCTTGTGAAATGCAAGGGCTTGGTATATGTCAATTCATGAACAACGCAACAAATGAAGGGTTTGGGGTGAATGGATCAAAGGTATTTTCGTTGAAAGGTGAAAGGTTTGATACATATCAGATGATGGGTGTTTGGTGAACGGATCAGAGATATTTTCGGCGTTAAGGGTAACAAAGAAAGTGGTCAGCAAGGTCTCCAAGTGGGAATCAGTTATCAAGGCGAGTGAAGGAACAATAAACTCAAGGCCGAGGCCAGTCAAGAAAGAACATGATATACACACAGTGGGGGCAATAGATGTGTTGTGGGATTCATATGAGACATAAGGGTTGGGGATATGCCAGTTTATGCAATGCAACAAATAGAGGATACCGGGCCACCCTCAAAGTTCAAGGCCACAAACTAACCACCACATTTAAACTTACAAGTTTTCTTTGTTTGAAACAGGAACAAAGCAGTGCAAGAAAGTTGGTTCAACAATAAGGGAAAAGGAAAAGAAAGGAAAAGAAAAGGAAGAAGAGGAGAGCCGACAAAAGGGAAATGTCTCAAATCCTTGCCCTTGCCTGTCTTGCTAGTATGCATAAAATGTTGTCGTTTCTTTTCACATTTTTTCCTCCTAGGAAAAAGTCCTAGTCTGATGAATTTTCTCCTAGGATCAAAATCTTAGTCTGATGAATTTTCTCCTAAGATAGAAAACCTAGTCTGATGAACTTTCTCCTAGGATCAAAATCTTAGTTTGATGAATCTTTCTCCTAAGATAGAAAACCTAGTCTGATGAATTTTCTCCTAGGATCAAAATCTTAGTCTGATGAATTTTCTCCTAAGATAGAAAACCTAATCTGATGAACTTTCTCCTAGGATCAAAATCTTATTCTGATGAATCTTTCTCCTAAGATAGAAAACCTAGTCTGATGAACTTTTTCCTAGGATCAAAATCTTATTCTGATAATTTTTCTCCTAAGATAACCCAAAAAAACCTAGTTTGATGAACTTTTTCTCCTAGGATCAAAATCTTAGTCTGATGAAGCTTTCTCCTAAGATAACAAGATAACAAAAGACCTAGTCTGATGAACTTTTTCATAGGAACAAAATCTTAGTCTGATGAATCTTTATCCTATGATAGAAAATCTTGGTCCGATGAATCTTCTCCTAGGATCAACATTTTAGTCTGATGAATCTTTCTCCTAAGATAGGAAACCTAGTCTGATGAATCTTCTCCTAGGATCAGCATCTTAGTCTGATGAATCTTTCTCCTAAGATAGAAAACCTAGTATGATGAATCTTTCTCCTAAGATAGAAGACCTAGTCTGATGAATTTGCTAGTTGAATGTCCTTGTCTTTACTCACAGGATCGTACATTCCAGTCAAGTCTTTAGTTTTACTCTCATCATTGCATCAATAGCTTAGGTGATTTACATTTTGCTAACAACTCAACAATTTTCCTAGTGCAAACTGGGGCAGAAAATTTTCTTTGTTTGTCTGTTTTGTTGAAGTCAGGAGCCCACCTAGAGAACAAGGGAATACATTTCAAGATCAACAATCAGGCGCCCACCTGGAGAATACGAGAATACATTTCAAGTTTCGGTAATTAGGCGCCCACCTGGAGAACAAGGGAAGTACAATTCAAATTTTAGATTTCAATTTTTAATATTTGATAACATGATGTGCCCAGCCACCAAACTGTGGCAGAAAATTTTCTTTATTTGTCTATTTTGTTGAAGTCAGGATCCCACTTGGAGAACAAGGGAATACTTTTCAAGTGTCAGCAATCAGGAGCCCGCCTGGAGAATAGAGGCATATATTTCAAATGTCAGCAGTCAAGCATCACTCGGAGGAATGGTAAAACATCTTCGATCACAGTTCAAGGCAACAACGTAAGAATTCCATCGGAAGGATACAAGTTCAAGGCAACAAGAACCGCAAGATCAAGACATAGATAGGAATTTTGTAATTCATAGGTCATAGCTTAGTCTAGTTTCTTTTATTTTGACACGGTGTAATAAGGAGGTCAGCAAGCAGTAGCACCAACAACAGCAGTGAAATCACAACTCATGGTAGTCCCAGCTACCAAATCTTCCCGAACTACACTGACTTGATTTCTTTTTAGCCAAGGATGTAGGCAACCTCAGAAGCAGGGTGCGGTCAACTCTTTCAAAAGTGCTTCACACGGAGTATTCAAACGGGCAAAAATCGCTCGTATCCGCTCACTTATCTTTACCCGAGAACTCTTCGTGTTCCCGAGCAAAGAGGGATAGCTGTGAGCACGTGATTTTTTCCCTACACGAATTACTCCCATAATTTCAAACAAAATAACGTCCTTTCATTATTTGCAATTGCGTGAATTTTTGTGGCATTTTATGTTAATTGTTGGCATTTTGTTTATGCATTTTAATTAGTGAAAAATACAAAAATACTTGATATTTGCACTTAGGGTTTAATTTCGCATTTTAGGATTAATTAGTAATAAAGAAAATAACAAAAAATAGTTCAATTCGCATTTTTAATTTTGAATTTTGATTTTTAGTAGTGTTTCTTTTGAATTTATTTGGTGTTAATTAGTCTAAGATTAGTTGAGTATTAGGAGTTAATTTAGATTTTTTAATTGAATATTAGGAATTAATTTGGATTTTTAGAAATTAATTAAAATGAAAAATTGAATTGAAAGATAGAAGTTTGGGCTGTTCAGATTTAATTCAACCAGGCCCAATAGATACCACTTTAAACCCGTATAACCCGGGCCCAAAAACCTCAACCCAGTCCAGGTCTGGAGATGCCTAAACGACGTCGTTTTTACCCTTTAATATAGACCTTCTATGATTCATGATCCAATGGTCAAGAAGTGAGGGGGGGAGGTTCATAAGTATATAACTGTCTGAAGGGCACCCCCCACCCCCAAAGCCCCGTCTCTCAACCTCACCCCTCACAATCCCTAACTCCTCCATCTTTTGCCGCCCGTCGCCGATCGGAAATGGCCTCCGCCGGCGGCGATACTCTGATGGCCCTGAAAATTACACCACAGACTCCACATGTCCTCTTCTTTCCAAACCCCAAACCCCCATGGCTCGAATCCTACCCAGTCCCCTCGAATCTTTGAGTCCGTTGTCACCGCCTCCGCTGCCCATGGTGGCGATGTGCCCAAAACTCGTTCATCTTTTAACCAGACAATCACCATACCTCCATTACCCCATATCCATTATCAACTACCCAGAAACCCGCACCCATATGTTCAAACCTCGAATCTAAGTTCTGAAAGGAAAAACCAAAATCTTAAAATCATCTTTGTTGATTTCTCGGAAGTTGCATGCTTGATTTGAGTCAAAAGTCACGATAATCGATTGTTCTTGACAAGAACAATCGATTACCGCTAGTTTTGGCTTAGTTCGAGGTCGCCGGACTCCATGCAAGACCACAGGCCGGCAAAACTTCAAAGCTTAGGTACTCGTTCTTCTTAATCTTTGTTGTTCCTCGTCCTCCAGTCTTTTCTTTTTAATTTTTTCTCCTCTTCTTATTTTCTTCTTGATTGCTTCTGTCCCTTTTGATTTATAAATAAAACGGATTTAGCTGGTTTTAATTTTTAGACCATTAGTTTTTGTTTCTTTTGCATTTAATCATTGTTGTTAGCTAGTCAATGTAGGTTTGAATCTCAGAGGTATAGTTCTTCATTTAGGTTTACCCGACTTAGGAAATTCGTTCCAAAATCAGTACCTATGGTGTTCGATTCCCTGTAAAGGAGTTGTTAATTGTTGCCAAAATTGGATTTCGAATTAATTGCCGTCCAGTTGTTCTAATGATGGTTTGTTTCTGATTTGTATTTCACATTTTAAGTTTTAGAAGTTAATGCCATTAGATTCAGTTTGCTTATCAATTTCTTTCAGAAAATTGTTTGGATTGGTTTGTAAATGTTCAGGGTTTCCAGGGTTTATAGTTAAACAAAAGAAAACTTAGGGGGCTTAAAGGTCAAGCAGGGGGTGGAATAATTAATTGTTTAAGGGTCAGTTTGGGGATTTCATATTGGGAGGGAATCAATTCTGTTAGGAAAGAAGGTTCCAGGTGTGTAGAAAAAAACGTGAGTCTGTTTTTCAAGACTCTTTTTAAGGGTAAAGGGGTAAAAGACTAGGAATTCCAGGGGTAGAAAGGGAATTGGATAATCAGGAGGGCTTCCCTCATTTTGCCTATAAAAAGGCATGACTAGTGCCTTAGGGAACAAGTTTGGAGCCTCAAAATTCCCCCCAAAAATATTCTCCAAGCTCCCTAGATATGAAATTCAAATTTCAAATCCAAACTCCCTTAGATCTTAGTCTTCTCAAATTTTCAGAAAAACAACAGAAAATCAAAAAGAAAAATTACTGTTACATTGATCATTTAGGATCAGAAACAGCTCGAATTTCTCTGTTTTCTGTTCTATGTTCGAGAGTTAAAGCATTTGCAAGTAGTTTGGGGTTTATTCAAGTTGTTATTGGGTGTTTTAAGTGCTGAGGGTTTTCTAGAACTTCTGGGCTCAATTTCAAGTCTATTTGGATCTATTCAAGTCGTCTATAGTTGATTTCCTGGTTCTATCTTACTTTGAACACTTCCTGGATTATCGAGTTCATTACTGGGCTGTCATCTGATCCCTGCTTGTTACTGCTACTGATACTTCTTCCTTCTGTTGTGTTTTAAATACCAGGTACACTTCCATTGTCCCTAATGATCTGGAAGTTTGACTCACGTGTATGAACAACCTATGGAATCAATGATGAAAAATTGCTTATTGTTCACCTGAGTTTACTTAGAATTGTTGTTAGCTGTTAATATTTAGCTTAGTTGTTCATGTTTAGTTGTACCTAGACTAACTGTTTGGACTGGTTTGATCTATATGGGACTGTACTGGACTGAAAACTGATTTTGCATTAGTTGGAGTGTTAATTGTTAGGTCTCAGATGCATGATAGCTTTTTGAGTTGAGTACTAGTTATAACAAGTTTTATGTTAGGTTAATGGAATAGTTTGAGTTAGTTTTCACTGATTTCCTATCAATTGTTTCATAAATATGTTTGAAAAGTAAGTCAATCATGAGATAAACCTTTGGTAGTTGTTTTCACTTTAATCTGTAATCAAATAAGATTGTTTTAGGGTCTGTTTTCGACTGTGTTGAACTTCCATGGAGTAAAATGAGGCTGCGTTTTGAGTGCTTCATTCCATGTCTATTATGATAATTGGAAATTAAACGAGAAATCCTGACTTTACAAATAAAGGTTCCTGCACATTTCAGTTAGGTCTAGGATCACAAAATTAACACATTAATCGTAACAGGTGGCCTAGGTGATCAGTTTTAGATCGGTGTATTCTGGAACTACTTTGTTAGTAATATGATTTCAACACTGTCTTGCCTTAAAATCAGAATGTCTAATTAATGATGGGCAAATTTGTAAGTAATCCCATGGCCTGCCCGGCTTCAGGGATTCGATCCCTCGATCTCTCCTACGTAGCCTGGTCTGCCTTGTCCGATTTGGGCTGGTCTCAGGCCTAATATCTGTGTTTATTGGGAATCCTTGTCCGGCGTGCATGCATCATATGGCTTGGGCTCATTGGGCCCAAGACTGAGATGGCAACTGGTCTGTTAGTATTTAAATGGTAGGCTGTGGGCTTTAAGTTAGGTAGCGGGTTCAAATTTAAAGGTTCTTTCTTTTGTTTGGATCCGGACTTGAACTTGAAGACCGAATTTTATTATACTAATTAATTAGGTCTTTGTTAGAGACATATTAAATAGAAAATCGTAGTTGCTTTAGGTTTTCTCTTTAAATAATAAAAATGAGATGAGCCTCGCTAAACAAAACACATAAATTGCGGGGCCCTCTTTAAATGTATATACTAAAATACTTAGAATTTGGGATGGGTCGCTTAGCTAATTTCACGGACTTTCCCAAAGATAATAATGCGCTAGTCTCTTTAGGCGCGTATTTTAATAAAATTACCTTCTTAAACTCGGGTGTGCATTTCATGTGACCCAAATCAAATCCCAAAATATTGAATAAAATGTGTTCAGGATTGCGGGTACATTTCATGTGACGTAATCCAAAGACACGTTTTAAACGACGTTCAACTTTCTTATAAAAATTGAATAAAAGCGGTCAAAAGTTAAAAATTGCACATAGGTTCAATAGGTATTAAAATCAGATAAATAAGCCAAACACGACAGTTGAGCGACCGTGCTAGAAACACGGAACTCGGGAATTCCTAACACCTTCTCCCGGGTTAACAGAATTCCTTACTCGGATTTCTGGTTCGCAGACTGTAATACAGAGTCAAACCCTTTCCTCGATTCAAGATTCAAACCGGTGACTTGGGAAACCATAAATCTCCCAAGTGGCGACTCTGAATTTCTCAAAAAACGAATCTCGTTTCGATTGTCCTTTAATTGGAAAAACTCCTTTTATTATACCCTTCACGGGGTGTAGTAGTGAAAAATGAGGTGTGACACTAACCGAACCATCGGGAATCATATCCGAGCCTTCTAACGCATAAGTCAACATCCGGTTGACTCTTCCAATACAAACCTTCCTTAAAGAGACTAAGTGTCTCATTTCCTTCTAAAACCAATCTAAATCAACTCGTTCACACAAGACTCTTATAATGAAGCATAAAGAAGCAGGAAATGGGGAAAAGGAGGCAGTAAATCATGTGACAACGGGTCGGGTCATCACATGCATGGTTGAGCTTGAAGAAGGTGCAAAATCTGAAGTGATTTCAGCATTCATGGGGATTTCAACTGCGTGAGTTTCAATCACAGGAGCTTCACTTACGAGAGATTCAACTTCGAGAGCTTCAGGTTCGGGAACTTCAATAGCGGGTGAAGGGAAGTCCAGTGGTTGTTGAGATTTTTCAATGGTCTCCATAACTTTAGCTAGCTCTGACTCCAAATTGAAGTTTTCTTGGCTAGCTTCGACCAAGGAATCATGACAAAAGTTCAGAAAAGCCCAGCTTACATCAACTGTAACCTTATCTTCAAGTAGCTCATAGTCTCTTTCCCAAGTAGCAATTTAATTCTTGAGTCCTTCATTTTCATCCAAGCTAAGTTGTAAGAGGCTTGAAGAGAGGCATAAGATTTTTCTAAGGTTTGCACCTTGCCCTCAGAAGTTCACATATCTTCTTGTGTCTGAGTCAAACTCTGCATCAGATCTCCTGCATAAACTTCTTTTTGACTTAAAGGAGCTTTCAACTCTCTAATCTCTGCACTTGCCTTAGATAACTGCTTTGAGAAAGAAGACTCGAGGCTCTCTTTTTCTCTCTCTGCGTGACTTGAAGAAGCCTTGGAAACCGCAAGCTCTGAGGACAATGCTCTTACCTGATGTTCCATGTTATTCTTGTTTTCTTGCAAATCCTCTATGGTAATTTGTGCACTATCAAATTGATCTATCCAATTAGCTGCTTCCAACCGAAAGTCACGAGCTACCCTCTCTGAATCAAGATCAGCCTTTTCAGAGTCACGAGCCACCTTCTCTAATAGAGAAACTCTGCTCATCAGCTCTGTACTAATGAGATTGGCCTGAAAATGATAAGGGGGGAAATTAGAATTCTAAAAAAGAAATTTTCTTGCAAAATAAAGGAAGAAGGAAAATACCTTCAAGGTATCATGAACTATATCGTTCATCAAAGTCAGACAACTATGGCTATTCATCTTTTCTGTTTCAATTGGGCCAATTAAGGGCTCAAGCCAAATATCTGCCTAACCAGATTTCCTCAAAAGGTTGTTGTTAGCAGTAACTTCGATAGTCACGCTCCTCATAGGAACGCTTCTACTCGAAGAACCCACTTTTGTATGATGGGTAGTAGAAGGAGGAACTACCAAAGGATGAGCGGTAGAAGACATGAAAACAACAAAGAGAGGTACAGAAGCAGATGAAACAGGTAAGGAAGGGATCAAAGGCACGGTAGGAGAAAGGAAAGAAGGAATTTAAGATATGGGAGTTGAAGATAGGGTTGGCTCATCTAAAACAGGCCTTAACTCACCACTCTCAAAACCACTAACGAAAAGCTGGTGAATAGAGTCACGAGTGTCACAAGGGGTAGCAACGTCGTCATCAGAGACGATATGAACAGGCTCGGGAGGAGAAAGATGACGAGAAACTTCAACTTTGTTAGAAACGATACGTCTCCTAATTCTTGACCTTGTCATCAACGAACCACCCTCATCTTCTTCCTCGGAGTCATCCTCTTCGATGGTTTTTCTTTTCAGGAGTATATCCTAAGCTCTTTCTAAAGAAATTTGAGTTCCTGAAGAGGAACGAGAGGTCGCAATTGCTTCAATAGTAACACATCAAATAGAAAATCCTGACAAAAAGAAAGATGAAAGTTAAAGCAATAAAGGGAAATTTTTATTTACATACAAGAAAAACATAAACTCATAGCGTGAGTATTTACTTTCCAACCATGACGATTGGAAATAAATTTCCAAGACCTAACCTCCATAGGTGCAATCTTCAACAGTTTATCTACCCAACCACGAAAATTGGGAACGTTTTCCACAACTCCCATGGTTGCTAAAAAAACAAAGTTAAAAGAATTGATAAACTCGAAAAGAAAAGGTACGAGAAGGGTGAGAGACTTACGTGCAAAGTTCCACTTCTCAGGGAAGGGGACATTTTGTTCACCCACTAAACCAACTGTGGAGGCAGCAACAAATCGGGCATACCAGCTACGATCCTTATCATCTTCTGGGCTCACCAAAACCCTCTTACTCCGAGCCACTAAGGTAAAAACACCATTACGAAAAAGTCTAGGGGAGTAGATATGAATTAGGTGAGGGAAGGTGAAATTAACAACTACAAAATTGGCCAGATGTCTTAAACAAGCAACAACCCTCCATACCAGCAGGCCAATCTGTGCTAAACAGACTTTGAAGAAATGACAGAAATCGAGAATCACTGGATCAATAGCCGGTTTAAAACCAAGAGTGAAGGGGTATGTGTAAACAAAAGAAAGCCAAGTCATATAGGAAGTAATTTTTTGATTTGGATTGGGGATTACAATGGGGAAATCATTACTCCAGTGACAATCTTTGCGGACTATGGGAGCTAAAATCTCTGTAATCAAAGTGGGGTAAGCATCGGCACGATCTAAACCAGAAACTTGGCTTTGAAGTGATTGTCTATCATGGTGAAAAGATAAGTCGTTAGGGACTATTTCATCTACCAAGGGCTCCTGGAATGGTTCAGAGGCTTCCTTACCCTTAGAAGATGATTTTTGGGTAAAAGAAACTCTAGTCCTAGAAGAAAAACCAGGGCTAGGAGAAGTCATGGCAGAACTACCACCACGAGAGGATCCTAAGCTACGGAGTCTCCCACCCCTTCTATGTCTAACAGAGACATTGGGAAAATTGTCTAAAATAGAGACTCTCTTAAGGTTAGGGTTTGAAGAAGACATGATGAGAAAGAAGAAGAAGAAGAAGTAAACAGAGATTTGCACAGTTCAAATGTTCGAAAGAGTTTTATGTGGTAAGAGGTAGAAGGTAAAATTGTATTTATACTAATGGGTAACCGTCAAAAGGAAAAATACAGTAATGGAAGGGTCACAATAATGGTAACTGGTACTTCGTGAACAGTGGAGCCGAAAAGAAAGCCTGAAAAAGTGCTGCAAAACTGTGGAACCAATAAGGAGACGACACGTGTCTAATGCATTAAATAGAAGTGATAATTGAAGCGTCAACTCTATCAGAGCATTAATGGTGACAAAAATTCTCCTTTAATGAATTTCACTTCCCAAATATTCGAACTGATGAATAAATGGAAAGTTGGGGGACTATCTGTATTGGGGAAAATTTGTATTTATATGTATATGGTGACGTGTCATGACATATAGACTGGTCAAACAGTCAAAGAATTAAGGTTGGTTAATAGGTACGGACAACAGCAGATACGAGCAAGTTAAATAGAAGAGGCACGAGACGTCGTACAAACAATTCACGCTCGTACCCATTCGAGACATTTAAAGCTCAAAGACCGTGAAGAATCAAAGGAATGAATCTGACAGCAAATAAGAGCCCAGATACAACATTTAATAAGTATTAAATGCTGGAAACGTTAGAGAATATGTATTTAATGTGTATGATTGCATAACGTAACATTTAAAGTCATTAATTGCTCGTAATTACCTTATTATGACAAAGGTAAGGCTCGTATCCCCAAAAAGGATATAAAAGGGAAAGAGACAAACAATTGTAGAGACAAGACACAATTGGAATATACTCTGATTTACTAGCTTTCATACCCTACTATTCTCAAATTTCTTTCTTTATATACTTTTCCGATTATCAATAACCCATATTCTTCTAAATTCTAATCTTTGATTAAAAATCTATTTTTTGATTAAACAAGCATGCCTGAGTACGTACTGAATATTCAGTGAGTTTCTTTGGGCAAGAGTTCATATAATAAGATAAGAATAATAATACATAAAGTGAAACAATATCGAGGGAATAGTTCAAATTAAATAAGCGGAATGAATCATGTACTCAGTAGAAATCAGCAACAAAAGATCAATGCATTTCACATGCATTGTCTGAAAGTCCCATCATGCCAATACATGCCAGTGTCATGCTTGTTCTCCTCTTTAGAGCTTGAAGTGGTGACTTTTTGTGAAAAGTTGTCCTCTCCAGTTATGCTTGTTCATAGTCTTGTTGTGTTCGACTTTATGTTTTCACAACTTTATTTGAGATGCCAAATTTGTTTCTCTGCTATTTTTTCAGCTTATCTGTTCGGTGATGAACGGTAGTGGCACCTTTCTACTTGTCATGCCCCTAGTTCGCCCTCTGTGAACAAGTCGTGATGACACATAGCCCCTACGATTAGGTAAGCCTAACAATGGGGAAAATATTTAATTAAACCAAGCAAAATTAGAAGGAAGCGGTATATAAGTGCTACCTGACATATACAACTCAAAAATAAATCGCAGAAGTCTAAAATCTCATCCCAAAACCCGAAAACTCATGGGAACCACATGCTAATAGAAATGTAATACGCTTATCTAACTCCAGAATGTCTAAACAACTGAAAGAAAATGATAGATTAACTACTAAAGCTGGAACGGAATAGAGATTCCTGGTCTGAGGAAGCGACATATACCTCGAACTCTCCGCTAGATCTCTTCGCCTCGAGGATAGTGCGCATGAGTGGAGATACCTGGATATGCACATGAAAAATTTGCGCAGAAGGGGCATGAGTATACCACAGAGGTACTCAGTAAGTGTCAAGCCTAACCTCGGTTGGGTAGTGACAAGGAAGGTCAGGGACCTACTGAGGTTAAACAATGTAATATGAATTAACAATATGAAAACTGACAGTAATAATGAGTACAATAGTGAGAATAGACAGGTTAAACAGGGCAATAACAACTACACAAAGAACAGATTAAACACGGAATATGTACAACTCAGTACCAAATGCTAACAATGAGGATCTCCCAGGATACCGTCCTGTAGTCATTTTCTCAACTGTCCAGTGGACCTCCCGGAATACCATCCCGTAGTCCATCACATGTGTAAATCTGAAGGATCTCCCAGGATACCATCCCGTAGTCCAACTATCAATGTGCGGGGGGGGAGGGGGAGATCTACCGAAAATATAATCCGTAGTCCCAAAGTAAAAGTGCAGGGGGATCTACCGGGAATTTAACCCGTAGTCCCAAAGTAAACAAACAAGGGGGGGAGCTACCGGAATCCCACATCCGTAGTCCCAATGTTAATGCGCAACCACAACCGGAAGATACTCAGAAATGAAGTACAAAAGACAAGCAACAGGTAGTACTAGCCTAGCATGCTTCACGTAGTACAGTCAAGGCAACTTAAACAATTAGGCAAGTTAAATCAACTAAACATGCTTTTCTAATCTAACACAGGTTAATATTGCAAGAAAAATATTGCAAGTATGAAGGAAACTCAATCTCAATATCTTGAGTAAAAATCGTATTTTTAATAATTGGCTCAAGTACGCGCTCGTCACCTCGTGTACTAGGCACTCAAATACCAAATAACAAATCCTAAGGGGAAGGTCCCCCACACAAGGTTAGACAAACCACTTACTTCGAACCAGCTCAAAATCAACTAGAAACCATGCCTTTGCCACGAGTATCCGACTCCAAATGGCCCAAATCTATTCAATTCAATTACATATCGTAAATAACACCTCAAACAATAGATTCTACTATTTAATTTAAAGCTAAGACGCAAATTTAGGTAAAATAACCAAAATGTTCCTCAGGCCAATATCTCGAAATCAGATAATTTTTATATTTTCAGAACCCTCGTACTCTCACGAGTCTAACCATACAAAAATCTCCCAAATCGGAGGTCAAATACCCACTCAAAACTCCATTATTTGGTCTAAGAAGTTTCTTCTAATTTTTTTCAATTTTGGTCCTCAATTCGAATTTAAATGATGGATTTAACTACATATTGATGATATATAACTAGAAAGGATTAAAGAAACGTTACCCAATAATCTCCTCTTCAAAACCCTCTCAAAATCGCCCTCGCCCGAGCTCAATTTGATTTTTCTAACTTTTGAAAACTAACCCTCGAAATCTCTATTTCTGAACAGTGGTTTCCGCTTCTGCGGAAAAGGGACCGCATCTGCGGTCTCGAATCTGCGGAAACTAAGTTGTTTCTGCTGTTCCATTTAAAATCTAAATTCCGCTTCTGCGGTTCCATTGTCGCAGATGCGACTCCGCTTCTACGGATTTTCTCCGCATCTGCGGATCCTGAAGATTATGCCTGAACCTGCTTCTACGATGACAAGGCTGCTTCTGCGGCTCCTCTTCTATCGCTCCCAAGCCACAGAAGTTAAAATACCATAAGAGAAAAACTTCAGCTGCTGCAAAACTTCTCCGGTCTTTCCGTCAACCATCCGAAATCATCCCGAGACCCCCGGGACATCAACCAAAAGCACAATAACACCTAATACCCTATTCAAACTTGTTCCAACCCTTAAACCACCTAAAAAATGCCGGAAACTCGATTAAATCAAGGATTTACGCCTAAGAACTTTAAATTTTATCAAAATACACTTTCGATCAAAAACCTAACCAAAACACGTCTGAATAACCTGAAATTTTGCACACACGTCCCAAATGACATGACGGAGCTACTGCAACTTCAGGAATTTCAATCCGACCCTCGGACCAAAAACTCACTATCGGACCGGAAATTTTAAAAATTCAAACTTCGACATTTCAAGCCTAAATGAGTTACGGACTTCCAAAATACATTCCGAACATGCTCCTAACCCCGAAATCACCTAACGGAGCTAACGGAACCATCGGATTTCCATTCCGAGGTCGTCTTCACACTGTCCCGACTACGGACTACTTTTCAACACTTAAGCTCTCATTTAGGGACTAAGTGTCCCAAAACTCTTCAAAACCCAACACCGAACGTCCCGACAAACCAAAATAGTAGAAATGCAGTTAATAGGGGATCGGGGCGTTAATTCTTAAGATGACCGGCCGGGTTGTCACACTACTTTTGTTCCCTGGTTGTATATGTATCTGTCCGTTATTATTCTACTGGATTTTTCCTACCCTATTTTCCTGACAAGTTTCGTGGTGGTCTACAATGCGGTTCATGTATATTCATGGTACTCTGTATGTTACTGGCATCGCGAGATGTCACCTTACCAGTTAATTGGTGCCAAGGCGAAATTTATGGCCGAGGCCATCCCTATGGTAGTTGCAGCAGCCTTGCGTCAATTGTCATCTTGGTCTACTGCTAAGTTGCACCATATATTTTTATATATTTTCCCACTTTTTGCACGCAGCGTATGTAATTACAGGGAAAGATGCATTGCTGGCAATAGCAATGTTGGTTCTTGTTAACGAGCTGAACGAAGAACCATTAGTTTGTGCTTTAGCTTTGAGCTTCTGTCTTGGTTTAAGTTTATATAGATACATGACGTATTCTGCTCCTGAATTACCTATTCATCCTAAAAAGGAGTTGCATAAGCTGCCTTGTTGATCTGAAGGGTGCTCGTAGAGGACCTTTGTAGTATCTGATAAGTTATGAATTAAATTTATTGTCTCTTGCTTTTGGTGTGATGAGTTTTTGATTCACATTTATTTGTTCTAGCTTTATGTTGTCCCGTTTTCAGTTGTACATCAATGGAGAAAAGGAAAACATTTAGAAATAATTTCATGTGCCTTCCGCAGGTAAAACTTAAAAGTTTGGTAGTTGACTCAAAGTGTAATGGTAGGGTCTAACATGATCAAATAATATAACAAAAGATATTTTTAAACATTGATATATTCAGCCCTGTTCCATTTTTTAATCGTCTTCTTTAACATCCTCATTAAGTAATGCCATTCCTGCACCTTACTTTATTTAAAGGTCAGTGTGCATAAAACATAATAAATCAGGCGACTTTCCACGACGAAATGGGCAAATAGTCATTTTTCGGACTGCTAGTTAATATTTAGTTAGTATTATTTTAAAAATTATATAACGTTTAATCGTATCTTAATGCAAAAAATAAAATTTAAATAAAACTACTTCTTGGTAAGACATAATAGAACTTCGACTTACAATTCAAACTTCACAGGGTTTTTATGAATTTTTACAAGAACAAATAAAAGAAAATAAAGAAAAGGCCATGTGACTATTATCTTTGTCTAATTTTTTGCTCTCACACGCTATAAAGGATTACTTTAATCCAAATAGACAAGCTTTTTTATTAGTTATGAAATTTGTATATATCTTTTAAATTTTATATTATAAACTATCTTGATTTGTAGTACTTTTAATTTTATATATATTGTATATGTATGTATGTAATAAAAATTAAAAATGTATGTTCAAAATAACTGTAAAATTGAAATTTTTTACTGTATCACACAAATTGGGATATGGAGAAATAAAGTGGGCGTTTGGACATAAGAATTGTAAAAGTGAAAAAAAACTCAAGTGAAAAAGGTATTTAAAAATTAGATTATGTTTGGATATGAATATAATTTTGGGTTATTTTTAATTTTTTGTGAGTGATATGAGCGAAAATTTTATGGCCAAACGTTGATTCCCGAAAAAAGGGAAAAAAATTTGATGGCCAAACGGACTAAAAGTAAAGTTTCATTTTAATAGGTCCACGTGCTATGAATATCAGCCGCCATGTCTTGGTAGTAGGGATGGAAAGCGGTGCCAGTGCGGTATGAGTTTTTTCTTAACCCGCAAAATTTTAACCTGCCCCGTCCCGCACAGCATAGGAGTTGCACTCGCATTCACCCGCCCCGCATTCACACTCGCGCTCACCCATCCCGCCCCTCATAACTATTTTTTTCTTCATTTTTTTAGTTTTAAGTGTTCTATTTTTATTTTTGCTTTTTACAATACTTTATATTATATTTTCTTTGAGGCCAAAGTGCAAAAAACAAGATCTGCCATCTGTGGGTCACATGCAATAACTGATCAATTAAACACATTGTATAGCTATAGGATATATATATATGGGATAATCTCACTTTATATTCATTAGTTCCAAATTACTTCCATCCGGTCCAAAATAAATGATTTTTTTTGATATTTTCACACAGATTAAGAAAATCATCTTTTAGCATTAATTAGCAGTAAAATTGACCATATTAACCATTACTATCTCACATATATACTCCTTAAGCATATTCCAACATTATTTATTCCAAGGACAATGTAGGAAAAATATAATTAAATCATTATTGAAATATAAAAAAATTACTTATTTTGGACCACAAGAAAAAAAGCCAAAAAATCACTTATTTTGGACCGGAGTGAGTATTTACTCTTTAATGTCCATGCCCAAATTATTTACTTCTCCTACCGGCCCAAACTATTTACCCGACCCTTGCATTAGCTTATTCCCGTCATTTAATACCTCAGTTAACGCTATTTCACCCAACCATTTCTTCATTTCAAAAATCCCATAGCCAAACCATGAGAAATCATATTTCACCCAGCAGTTACTGATTTAACTTGTAAATTTTTCTTCATATTGTGTTTTTATCTTCAATATTATTGTATGAGTTTCAATCCAAAATTCTCTTTCTATATTAGTATTTTTTTGTATTTATTTGTATTCCTGAACCCATGTGTTGTTGTAATTATATATTAAGTTTCCCAACTCTGATTTTTGTGTGTATGAAGATCCACCATTGATGAGCTTGAAGCTCCTGTATTTAAAATTTTATTTTGAAGATTTATTGTTTGATTCCATGTGGGTGCTATAAATTTTTTATTATAGTACCTTCTAAAAGTTCATACTGAAATTTGATACCATTTGGAGCTGATTTGAGAGCGAAATTTTCAGCTAAAAATCGAAGAAGAATACAGCTACCCAATAGTATGCGCTACGGTATGCAATACGCTGTAGGAATATATAGATATACTGCAACAATATACTATTATATTTTACAATATATTACAACGGTATGTTATAATAATCGAAGAAGAACGCAATTACCTAATAGTATACTGCTACAATATACAATATATTATAGGATTATATAGTTATACTGCAACAATATACTATTATAGTATCTAATATATTGTTATAGTATACTGTAATAATATGCAATATACTGTAACAGTATGTTGTAATAGTATATAAAATATACCATAATAGTATACTTATTACCCATAAAATTCACTTACATTTGCCCTTTTAATTTGTTTTAAAGCTTTTATCCATCGTGGGGGGCAAATTGAAAATGTAAATCTTTTTTTCGTTTTGATTTATTCTATGACTTGAATTCCAAGATTTATGACTTATGCAAAACATTAATCTGCCATTGGAGGAACTTGAAGTTTTGAAACTCTTAAATTGGGTTTGTGGTTATTTTGAAACTCAAAACAAGAAAAATAATTAACTATTTACGTACAATTGTATATTCTGTTGGTATAGCTATATACTATACTGGTATTATATGTTAGTTAATATTTTTTGGTTGTATGAGCTATATTTAATTGGTACACAATTTAATTTTTCTTTAGTAATAGTATGTAAAAAAAGAATAATAAAAAATAGTGAAAACAATAAATAAAATTAGATTATGAAGAGAAAAAGAATATAAAAAAAAGTTAAATGAAATTAGAAAAGGAAAAAGGAAAAACTAAGAAGAAAACGAGAAAAGCAAAGGACAAAAGGAAAAAAAAAAGGAAAAGAAGCATAGAAATAAAAAAGAATTGGAGAATAAAGAAAAAATTCCCCACAAAAATTATTATGGGTAGGAAATATAATTAGTTTGATGGGTAAAAAAATAAATGGATAGACAAGGGTAAATAATTTTATTTTTGTGAATAACTGCGTCAATTCTCGCTAATCTAGCTGTTTAATAACTATTTAAAACACAACCATTTACTTAATTAGTAGTAAATAATTTTTGGATAATAATATCCCTCTACACAATAACACTGCTTCTTCTTCTTCTCGAACAATACAAAAACATTGTTAGAGGCGATTTTGGGAGAGTTTAACCCGCAATCTTATTTTAATCTTTTGGTCCTATTTTCACTCAATAATCTATATCTATATATTATTAAAAGGAGAGGAAAAAGCCCTCTCCTTAAGCCAAGTGGAAGCCTACAAAAATACCACGTGGCATAATAGGTTACTAATTAGTTATTTAATTTATAATTATTTATTGGTTACTTATTATTGAATTTAAATACATATAAAAAATGAAAATAATAAAATACAATAAAAAACTACCATATATATATTAATTTGTTACTTTATTTGTATTAATAAATATAGATATCTTATAATTAAATATAATTAAAAAAAGAAATGAAATATATAAAAAATAACTACCCATTCAAATTGGGTGGGAATAGTTTTAAGTTTGAGTTTTTAAATTATATTAAAATAAAAAGCAAAAAAAAAATTACCTATAAAAAAAAGAGAGAAGAAAAACTACTCATTCAAATCGGTAAGTAGTTTCAAGTTTGAGTTTTATAATAATTTTAAAATAAAAAATAAAATTCAAAAAAATAATGAATTACCAATTCAAATTGAGGAATAGTTTCAAATTGAAGTTTTAAAATTATTTGAAATAAGAAAAATAAAAATCTATTTATATATAATATACATATAAAAAATAAAAATAATAAAATAAAATAAAAATCTACCATATATATATATATATATTAATTGGTTACTTTATTTGAATTTAATAAATATAAATATCTTGTAATAAATAAAACAACAAAAAATAAATATATGAAAAATAACTACCAATTCAAATTGGATGGGAGTAGTTTCAAGTTTGAGTTTTTAAATTATTTTAAATAAAAGCAACAAAAAAAAATTAATATATAATATATAATATATAATATAGTATATATAATAGGAGAGTCAAAGAATATATATTTATTTATATATAATAGGAGAGGCAAAGAAATATTATAATGACAAATGTCATAATTTCTATTAATAATATAATTATACTAAATATTAGATAATATAATTAATAAAAATACATAACGAAAAAATTATTTGATAACTATATAATTCCCTTAAATTAATGGAGATTTTATTTATTAAAATTTAGACAATATCTCTTCTATTTATATAGAATAGGATAATCAAATAATTGTGATAATTCCAAATGTAACATCGAAAAATTAATAAAATGATAAATATTTTTTTAATATTGACCGCGCATCGCGCGGGTACGACTACTAGTATTATTAAAAGGAGAGGAAAAAGACCTCTCCTTAAGCCAAGTGGCAGCCTAAAAAAATGTCACGTGCCATAATTGGTTACTAATTAGTTATTTAGTTTATAATTAGTTATTGGTACTTATTTTTAAATTTAAATACATATAAAAAAATAAAAATAATAAAATACAATAAAAAACTACCATATATTTTAATTGGTTACTTTATTTGGATTAATAAATATAGATATCTTATAATTAAATATAATAAAAAACAAAAAACAAATAGATAAAAAATAATTACCACGCAAATTGAATGGGAGTAGTTTCAAGTTTGAGTTTTTAAATTATTTTAAAATAAAAAATAAAATTAAAAAATAATAAATTACCAATT
>MU761841.1:29200-46922 GCA_026770625.1 Nicotiana glauca | reverse complement strand
GTGTGGGGTGTTGATAATAGGTGAATTTAACTATAATCACGCCTTAAATAACCACCTTCTTGTGTAGTTTTGATGATAAAAGTGATAACAAAATGCTCTTATTAGTGTTTTTCATGATTTGCAGGTGATATATGTCCAAGGAAAGCTAGGAAGTACTTTTGGAGTAAAAAAATGTAGAAAAAGAGGCCAACTGTGAAATTTTCCAAGTAAACCAGCCTGCCATGCCTGAAGATTCAGAGAAAAGGTTTGGTCGCGGTTACACCGCGACCGCGGCAGAACCGCGATGGAAGAGTGCTGCAGATTAAATTGAGATCAGAGAGGGAATTTGGCCGCGGTTCCACCGCGACCGCGGCAGAACCGCGGCAGGCGCGATAAACTTCAAGGACCAAAGTGTAAAACACAGGATTTTTAGACCTAAACCCTATTTTAAACACTAGACTCCGCCCAAGAGAGGCATGTATTAGTTTTTAGAGTATCTTGGCAAGGAAAACTATTGTGAGAGAATACCCAAAACATATTTCTTCTTTTCTTTGACTTATATTGCTAGTTATGATGAATTCTATCTTAGTTTGTTTTCCCATAGCCATGAGCAGCTAAATCCTTTGTCTAAGGTTTTGATGGAACCTACTGGGGGATGAACTTCTTGTTTATGTGAATACAAATTGCTAGTTTAATCTCTATTTGTTCAACTTCGTGTTTGTTGTAGTTAATTGACAGGATCCTCAATTAGCTGTGCCTATTTAGTGTGCATAACTTGGAAAAGAATGCATATTTAGGTTATTGTTGAACAACACCACTCCTAAATTATAAGAGGAATCTATACTTGCGGGTTTAAAGGCAAGATTAAGGATAACGAAGTCTTGGGTGTAATCTAAAGTGAATTGTGCTAAATAAAGTAAGCTAGTGTATCTCGGGAGAGTGCAATTAGTATATTACTGTGATTACTCGGGAGAGATTTACGGTAAGATGAACGTTCATGATTGATAGAGAGGTGTTGGTAAATTTGTATGAGCATAAACAGAAGGGATTCCATCAATAGGGGAAATCATTACCTTAGCTTCTTCTCATCATTGTTTACAACCTTATTAGTTTAGTTTACAGCTGTTTAATTTATTTGCAATCGTAGTTAATAAAGAAACCTTCAACTGTGATTCAAATATTTGGGAAACTGGTTCTAAAGAGTTTAGTGGGTCTAAAGATCGTGATTGATAGGTTAACTCTCTGTGGATTCGACCATGGGCGTAATACTCGGGTTATATTTGCAACGTCCGCATTGTCCTTTTTATAAGGCATAGTTGGGTGTGATCAATTAGTTTATCAAAATTATACACCAAAGTTAAGATATAATATTAATATTATAAAGATATTGCATAAACATAATTAATATATATAAAGAGTTAAACTAAAAGATTAAATAATTAAAATAATAATAAAATATGGGTGAATAGTAATAGGGGAGATGAATAGTCTACCCCATATTTGAGGGAATACTATCCATCCCTCATTTTGGGAACAAATATGGAGGAGGGTTGGAGTAAAATTCCCCCATTTTTTCCCCATTATGGAGATGGGGCAAGGTTGGAGTTGCTAATATGAGTCATTTGTGAAAAATATATATTCCCTCCGTTTCAATTTATGTGAACCTATTTTCTTTTTGGTCCGTGCCAAAAAGAATGACCTCTTTCCTTATTTGGAAATAATTTACCTTTGTGCAATGATTTATAGCCACACAAAATATTTGTGCCTCATTTTGCATCACAAGTTCAAAAGTCTTCTTTCTTTTCTTAAATTCCGTGCCCGGTCAAATGAGTTCACATAAATTAAAACGGAGGGAGTACATTTGACTTGTCAAAAGTGAGATAGGGCAATCAATCACCACCACATGAAGCAACATCTGATTCTAAGAGACCTGAAAAAATACAGCACTTAATTTTAAACGGACTAAAATGAAATGAAGTACTTTAGCTCTTCATGAGGAATACAACACCACTCCCTCCGATCCTTTATATATGTTATTTTAGAAAATAAAAAATAAAAAATAAAAATCTCTTTTTTTCCTATTTAATCTCTTTCGGCTCGATCTTGTGGTATATAGTCATTATTTTCTCATTTAAGAAAGAGATAAACTAATTTCACCAAATGATTAATATTGTCAAATAATTTTTTTAGTGAACGTACCGATACTTTAAACGAAATGATTGGATGGAGGTAAAAAAAATCTCTGAAGAAGCACGAGGAAAATCAAATCTAGGTCCCAGTACTGAACAAGCTTTAACCTAAAATTTAATGCAAAAGATAATTACATTGAGATGGGCAGCTGAGAAGATGCCACTTACGAATAATTTGGTGTATGATGTGAATGAAAATAACTTGATACGTGCATGGTACAAATTTTGATTTAGACAGCTGATTGGCAGGAGCGTACGCACAAGCCGCAAGGTTCGGTTGAACCGATAACTTTTGCTTAAATGATATTATTTGGTATTTTGAATTCATAAAATATGTATAAATATTAAATTTAGAATCCAATCGTTAAATCTTAAAGTCATATTCCCAAAATCTAGAAACCATAAATTTAAAATTATGGCTTCGTCTCCGGAAACCTACCACGTCATTGATTTTATACTACTACATTGGTTTTGCTATCTCTGTTCGCCGAGTCAAGGAATCCAATCAATAATGATAGCTACACGTCCATAATCCCACTTTTCTTGTTATCAAATAATTACTACCAACCAAAACAACTTGAGCATTTTCATGATGCAATTGAAAACTTATAAATAGTATAGTTAGTAAGAAGAAGTAACACCGGGAAAAAATAATACATACTTACATATATAAGATGAAAAAGATTACTTTAATTTAGTTTTATGTTAGTAGTCGTGAGACGTGACTTTATGATTTAAATTTCTGTTGTTGCAATATTTTTTTCTTTTATGAGTTTTAACTTTTAAGTTTTAAGAAAAGTAAAATCAGAAGAGTAGTTAAAATCTTGAATTGAATGAGTTAAAGAGTTCAAGGACTTTTCTTCATAATAAATTTCCAATTTTTGTGTTTTTAGAAGTAGAATTGCAAAATTCCTGTAATTATGAATATTTTTTTACTTTTTGATTTAGATCTTTAGTGGTATTTCTATAGGACCACGATTGTCCATTGATTCATTTAGCCCGGCAATACCCTTCTTTTTCCCTTTCTTCTTTCATTTTCTCAAAATATTATACTCGTAATTTTCTTCCTCTTTTTGCTAATAATCCGAGCGAATAATTAATGTTTACATATTTCTTAACTTTTCTCTACCTAAACTTTGATTGAATAAATGTTCGCCAAGTTCCCATACATATGTAACAAACCAAAGAACCCCAAGGGTAGCTCGGCTGGTAAAGGCTCGAGGACAAAGTCCTTCAGATCGTCAGTTCGAGCCCCTGCAGGCATTACAAACCGGCCGCATTTCTAGGGCCCCATGGAACTAATCGTGCACCCGCATTAAAACAGCGTGACCGGATGAGTACAGCTAGTCGGGTTCGCAAAACGATGCTCGGAAACTACGGTTATAAAAAAAAAAATTGTAACAAACCAAAGACGAGCTTCTTTTTTACTTTAATTTTTAAAGTAAAAAATTACTAGTATTCAATAATTGAACCACCTAGATGGCTGACTCCATTAGGTTTATCCAACTACTTTGACATTTTATTTAAGTTATAACAATTAATTAATAACATAACTTAATCACCGACAAAGGTAAATTTCAAATCTCCCCATAGGATTCCATTACTTAAGCTATATTATTATTGTTAATAATAGTTCTACCTTCTAAGAGAGAGTTGATTTATTAACAAGTACAGATCGAAGCTTCATTGACCTAGTCAAGAATTATTGCCGACAAATAATTTAGAGAAAACATTTGCCTAGACGTGTCAGAGATCTTCTATTCTCTTTTGGTTACTCTTTTATTTTAATTAACAATATATATATTTATAATTAATTAATTTTTTGTTTGTTTCTAATTTTTCATAACTGCACAAGTAACAAACCTTTCTTTCTTTACATAGTAAACAGTGGAAGAGATGTATAGCCCGTTTGGCCAAGCTGTAAAAATCAGATTATTTTGAGAAATACTTTTTTTTCAAAAGTGCTTTTCTCAAAAGTATTTTTGGTGAGAAGCAGTTTGTGTTTGGTTAATTAATTTGAAAAGCACTTCTGAGCAGCAATTAGTGTTTGGCCAAACTATTAAAAACTGCTTCTAAGTGTATTTTTCTCAAAAATGCTTCTAAAAAAAGTGCTTTTGGAGAGAAGCTATTTTTTTCTGATATTCCAAAACTGCTTCTGCTTCTCCTCAAAAGCACTTTTTTTTCCTTCCAGAAGTTTGGCCAAACACCTCAGTTTTTGGCCAAAAGTATTTTTGGCAAAAAAAAAAAATACACTTTGGGTCAAAAATAAGCTTGGCCAAACATGCTAGAACTCAAATTGGACAAAATGATCGAGGGATAAACTCCCTAATCTTGTTCTTAGCATTCCTTTAAATAGCTAGTCTAAAATAATGATCAAATCAAAGAATTATAAATTTCGAAGAACACGGATGAATTAATACTATCTATAGGCTTATAAGAATAGGCTAATAGCTTACTCAACAATTTAAGTAAGTAAAATTAATTTTTAATCTAAAGACAGTATACTAGTTAGTGCAATTGCTTAATAATCTATTTGACCTACCTTGTGCAAAGACTTCAGCACTTTTATGAAGCTATTCAAAAAGTATTGTACGAGAGTTGTTATTTAAAAGGTAATTATAGATTGATCTATATAATGAGCATTGATTAGTATCATGAAAAGAAAAAAAAGTTACTTGATTATTATAATAGATTAAACTACACAATATTGATATTTTAAATATTTGCACTGTTAATACATACTAGTATAAGATAAGTTCACTGTTACAGCTATTAGTGAGAACAAATTTGTGACCATATATCGTTTCCTAACTGATGATCAAATTTCTACCAATTGAATTTATACTTTGTTATGCATTACGAAAATAAAAGGATATCTTTGCTTGATTGAGTTATTCGACATTTGTGTTGATAGAAATAATAAATATACGAAAAATTAGTCAAGATACATAATAAATTGATCCGGACATTATGGCTATTTAAAAAAATAAGAAGAACACATCAAAAGAAGCCCAAATTAAAGATAACGGACTGTTGTCATTTGTCAAACTAATTGTTAATTAAGAGATGTCCCCTTTGCCACAATTTTCTACCGTTAAACACGGAATTCACAATTTGTGAATTATAGTCAAAAATCAGTCTCTATACACTCAAACGAAAAGGAAAGTAAATACATAATACTAATAAAAGCATCATTTGACTGGAAATCTTTTTCAATTAGATTTGTGTCAAGTAGGATAATGATTTTTTTGGGTAGGTATATGCGTTGAAGATGCCATGCAAAAACAAAAACACTGAATAGAAATATTAAATGCATGTGGGGTTTGTGTTAGATATATCTAGCAATATCTTTTTCTTTTTTACTTTATCCCTTTTGATTTACATTATTCGTTTTCTTTTTTCTTCACTGACTTCATCTTTTGAGGGGGTTGTTTCTTCCTTCTTCATTTTTCTATTTAAATAAAAAAAGGAAGGAAGAAAATTATGATGCACATTTCAATTATGATTCGATTTCTATTTTTGCTAATTTCAATTCCGAATTATGAAATTGTTGCATCGAAGAAAATGCACATACTCAGTAGGGGTGTCAATGGTTCGGTTCGGCCGGTTATTTTATAAAATTTATACCATACCAATTTTTCGGTTATTCTATTATGTATAACCAAAGTTAAACTTTTCGAAACCGTCCCAAGCATGTAGGTTTCTCTTCGGTATCGGTACGGTTCGATTAATTTTCGGTATATTTTTTAATATCATGTGAAATTCACCAGTAGAAGTAGAATGCAATAATATACGTTCTTTTATAGGACTTAGCAAAACTCTCTAGACATTTTTACTGTTTAAAGGAAGATGAACTAAAAAAGAAAAAAAAGATGGCTAGAGTATAAATCTATCAACTATTCTACAATAACATAAAAGAAATCAAACAAAGCCAAAGAAAATATAAATCACACGTGTTGAAAGATATACCAAGTTGGGACTCAAGAGTAAAGTGTATAGAAGATTAAATATTCAAAAAGATAAATCTAAATTATATGAAAGGAAACATATTCAATACATTGTAGTTTGCTACTCATAATCGCTAGAATACTTTGTGTCTTGCTAATAAAGATACTTGAAATAACTTAGTTTAAGTAGAAGTAACATAATAGGTTTTAGGAATTAGTATTTTGAGTTTAATTATTTATTGGCTTGTAATAGTTTTCATAATTCCAAGGCCCAAAGAAAATTTTATGCATTGTTATTCTAAAACTTACTAAATAAATATATTTTCCAAATGTAAAATTTATTCGGTATTCGATATTTTTTTGGTTTATTTTTGTAAAATAAAAAACCTACCCTAATTATCGGTGCGGTTATAAATTTATATAAAAATCTACGATTTCTTAAAAAGAAACCTAAAAATCAGTTCGGTGCGGTACGGTTCGGTCGGTTTAGTCGGTTTTCGAATATCCATTGACACCCCTAATACTCAGCTCTTTGGAAGAAAAGAATGAGAAATATAATGCAAGAGAATTATTGACTTTGAAATACCCATGAAAAGAATTGTACAAAAATTAGTAAAAAGAACAATTCAATGCATTAAGCTCTCACTGTGTGCGGGATCAAAAAAAAAAGGATCACATCATGCATCACTGGTTAGATCTAATAATCTCAGCTAGAAGTGGTAAATAGGCGGGTCATGTCGGATCTGGATGGGTCAAAAATAGATAACGCAAAAGTAGATGTAATTATCCAACCCGGCGACCCTGACTCATATTTGATATGGATAGAAATGGGTTAACGACGGATAATATAGATATACATATTATGCATGGCTTCTTGAATATGACCACTTTAGAAAAATTCTTAGTCTCCCAAATTTGAGAAACTCCCAATTTGAGTCTTTGCAAATATAGAAGTTAAACTCATTGGTTATTCATTTTTAAATGGATAATATGGATCTTATCCATATTCGACCCATTTTAGGAAAAGTAAATGTCCAAGACATTATTTAGTAGATACTCTCTCTGTTCACTTTTATTTGGCATATATACTAAAAATAAATTTTTATTTTTACTTGACACTTTACGCTTATCAAGTGAAGACAAAAAAAATCTGCTATACCCACAATATTTATTACTCATTTCAAATAATTTACTCAAATTCAATAAAATATGCATCAATTAATATAAGTATTATGATAAATTAAGCACTTCATTTATTATTTTTTAAGGGATTAAATTCTGTATTCCGAGGCCTTAAAACCTCTTTTAGCATCGCCTCGATTTGCGTGCGCAGTCCGTGCGCAGAGCCGGAAAGCTTAAATGAGAAAAATATGTAAAAAAATGACAAGTTTTGACTATAAAATAAATTAATTTAACTTCGGTCAACGTGTTGGGTAAACGGATTCGGATCCGTGATTTGACGGTCCCGCAGGGTCCGTAGGAAAATACGGGACTTAAGCGTATGCCCGAAATCGAATTCCGAGGTCCCAAGCTCGAGAAATGAATTTTTTTAAAGAAAATTATTTTCTGAAATTACTTAAAGGATTTGGTAATGAATTTTGATCAGAACGTGTTGGTATCGGGCCCGTATTTTGGTTCTGACGCCCGGTACAGGTCTTATATGTGGCTTAAGATAATTCTGTGAAGTTTGGTAAGAAACGCAATCCGTTTGACGTGATTCATACCTTAATTGCAAATTTGATGTTTTAAGAAGTTTGAAATATTTTGTTGATTTAAGGGTTTAATTCGTTGTTTAAGGGGTTAATTTGGCGACTTGATAGCATGGATAAGTTCATACGGTGTTTTTGAGTTAGTACATATGTTTGGTTTGGAGCCCCGAGATCTCGGGTTGTGTTTTGGATGTGATTCGAAAGGTTTTGGACTTATAAAAAATTACAGGTTTTTGTTGTTCGGTGCCCAGGGATTTTGTTCTTCGCGTTCGCGTAAGTCCACTCGCGAATGCGTAAGGCAAATCTCCCCGGTGCCAAACTTCTTATTCGCGAACGCGAAGTTGGAGTCGCGAACGCGAAGCTAAGGGGGGATACCCTTCGCGAACGCGAACGCGAACGCGAATGCGAACACGAACGCGATGGCTTGTGAGCCTGGCAGGGGGAGAGGCATTAAACCTACGCGAACGCGACCACCTGGACGCCAACGCGAAGGCTTGAGGAGTTACTTCTCCACGAACGCAAGCCCACTTACGTGAACGCATCAGTCTCCCAGGCCTGACTCATTGCGAACGCGATGACCAATTTCGCCTAGTTATTTTAAGTTTCAAAACCAGAATGCAATGCGGGATTTTCACCATTTTTCACAAACTTCATCTTCTCCACACCTCTTGGGCTATTTTTGAAAAACTTCTTCACCATAACCTCTAGGGTAAGTAATCTTTGACTTTTTTTCTTCCATTTTTATCAACACCCACTAGATTTCTAGGCCTAAAATATGGAATTAAGGGTAGAAGAATAGGGATTTGGGTAGGTGGATGAATGTGTATTGATTACCGGCAATTGAACAAGGTTAAGATCAAGAATAAGTATCCGCTGCAGTGGATTGATTGTCGATGCCTCCTTTTTTCTCGCGAAATTAGGTTTATGACATTTGGGCGGACAACTCGTTCCCTTTTGGGAATTGAGTTTGATTTGAAGAGTCACCACCTAATGATTAAGTGCATTAGGACACTAAGAAGAATTTTTTATTTAGAAAACTAGAGAATGGGTAAGGGCTTGAAATTATCTCGAGGGGAAGGTGTTAGGCACCCCTCGAGATCCACTAGTGTGGTTCCCGACCATGCTATATTTATGACTTTAAGTGCAAATGATAAGTAAACAAGCAAGAATTACAAATACAGGGTATTTTTCACATAATGGTTGCAAGCAAAGAGGTTAAAGAAGTTGAAGTCTGGGAGGAAAGCAGTTTCGAAGTTCCGAAAATAAACAAGTAAAGGTGATGGGTTTTCACGTAATTGTTGCAAGCAATTAAAGTAAAAGAAGTTAAAAGCATTTGAGCATTTTTAAAATCTTGAAAATAAACGAGTAAGGTAGGGGGGGGGTCCTAGGTTTATAAATAATATGGATCATCCCACACAACACCCGGTAAACATTTATCAATGTGGTGTCATCGCATGGTCATCATATCCATATCTACCTTTTCCCATCCCGTTAAGGTATTAAACACGGAATGGTCTCGTTTTACTTATTGCATGCTATTACCCGTCCCCAATCCTATCAGCCCCGGATGCATTTGGGACTACTAGTCCTAAAGGGAATGTAGATTTGGGCTTTTTGTGGTTTTAAAAGGATAAAAATCTAAGGCGACAATCAAAAACACGCAGAGCAGATATGGGGAAACACATAACAATTAAAGGCTCAAACAGGCCTCGCCAGTTTAAAGACAGATTGTTTAGCCTGTCTTGCACATACTGGTTATGGTCTTAATTAAACTTAAAGGTTGTGGCAGACTGATTTATTACATATTTCATATGAGAAGCTCGAGTCAGGCCTTCCTGCTGGTTGAAGTTGATAGAGTCTAATTCAATTTATAAGTTACCTTATGGCTTGCCTAAGTGTCAAACGAAAACCTATAGGCATGATATCTATCAGTTTTAGAAAAGAAGTATACTGATTTTATTGGAAAGAAATTATCCATTAAAGGAATATAAACTATGCAGTCATTATTGTTACTACTAATTTTAGACTTATAAGCGAGTTGCTGATTTTTATTTGATTGATTACTCCTATAGGCATGCTTTCTAAGCGTTTGTTAACACTATTATCAACATGCAGAAATCCTATAGGCAGGTCATCTATATGTAATTAGTTATTAAAACCTATGTACACATTTGCCTAGTGATAGATGCATATGCAGAATTCGAGAAGTCCTATAGACGTGTTATTTACGTGATATGCAGAAATGCAGAAACCTATAGACATGGTTTCTATATGAAATGCAGAAGCTATAGACATAGTTTCTATAAAATGCAGAAGTGTAGAAACTTATAGGCAGGATTTCTATAGGATGCAGAAGCGTAGAAACTTATAGGCAGGATTTCTATAAAATGCAGAAGTGTAGAAGCCTACAGACATGGTTTCTATATGAAATGCAGAAGCTATAGACATGGTTTCTATATGAAATACAAAAATGAAAGTTGGAAGCAAGATATGAGGGCAGAAGCATGATGATTCCCTATGAACATGATATCTACCCCTTTTGCATGCATAATTGACCCTCCCCTTTTTACTAAAAACCCCAATAGTTATTATAGGATTATTACAACCCAAAATTGAATGAAAAGAGAAATAAAATTACATGAGAAAACTAAAAATTCCAACCAAGAAGAGCCTGATTCAGACTTCTGTCTGAAGCATGAAATAAACCAACTCCAAAGATCAAATTACTAAAGCCTTTATCTTATTTGGGATGTATCAGAGTTCCCTAAGAGTCTCAGATGGACTCCGGGCAGTACTTACACCCAAATACATTGCAAAATTTAGTTATAGTGTAGTGTAGAAATGATAGCCCTCAAATGTCCAAGTTCAGAGGGAACTCAAGGTCCCAAAGCAAGGCTCATAGGAGGGGGGCAGAACTTAGAAGCTAACAGAGAGTGTAAGTGCAAAGAGGGGATTCTGGGGGGAAGCAGAGATAGGCTGGTGGTCATACCCAGCAATTGGAAGTGCTGGCGCACCCCAACCAGTGTGTTAGCCACATTGTTTAGGAGTTAGGATCCCTCAAAGAATCAAGCCCATACATGGGCAACAATTTGGATGTTGCCATGTTCTAAACTTTAACTCAAACACATAGAAGGGAATATGGGTACAGGGATTCACAGCAGAAACAAATGCAAAGAGAACAACATACATATTTAGCACTGAGCATAGATAGCAAAGTAGACAGGATTGTAGAAGCTCTAACATAAACATATTGGGATGAGGCTGAAAACTAAATTAGAACATAGTAGTCTCAGGGAAACAAGAANGTTAGCCACATTGTTTGGCAGTTAGGATCCCTCAAAGGATCAAGCCCAGACATGAGCAACAATTTGGATGTTGCCATGTTCTGAACTTTAACTCAAACACATAGAAGGGAATAGGGGTACAGAGATTTACAGCAAAAACAGATGCAAAGAGAACAACATACATATTTAACACTGAGCATAGATAGCAAAGTAGATAGGATTGTAAAAGTTGTAGTATAAACACATTGGGATGAGGCTGAAAACTAAATTAGAACATACCAGTTTCAGGAAAATAAGAAAAGAAAGCAGTAGTCTTGTAAAGCCAAAGTGCAAACGAGAAATTAGAATGCTATGAGTTTAGAAGAGAATTGTGAAGTCTGAAGTGTAAAAGTATTGAATTGAAGGTGTGTTGAAGTGCAAAAAGGTCGTGCCCTTTTATAGTGTAGAAAGCAAGTAGAAATAGGCAAGAAAATAATTTGGAAATCAATTACACAAGGTCTCCCTTTAATTAAGGGATTCTGATTTCAAACGGGCAAAATAATTAAGGAAAGGGGTTAATCAAATATTTTTCCAAAGCAGTACAAGAGGGGTAAATACATAATGGTCTATTTACGGACAAGGTTTGACAGCACAAGGTTTGTGCAAGTAAGGAAAGGAAATCAGCCAAGAAATCAAAATTGCAAGCTTTGTACGAATGAACCAAGTTAGGAAAAGTGAGGAAAGGTTTTACTTAAGGAAAATCAGTAACAATCAATCAAACCTAAAAAAGGATTCAGAATCAATCATAAGTTGGAAAGCCTTTTGAAGAAGGGTTCAACACACATATAAAAACATATCATGCCAATCAGAAGAGTCTAGCGTAGAAGAGTTCAGAGTCATAAAAAAAGAGGTTCCAATCCAGTTTATAGACTAAAAATGAGTCTGAGAGAGTCAAGGGTTCCAAAGTAGAACCCTAGTTCAAACACAAAATCAACCTCATCAAAACCCCCCAAATTCTAGTGTTTCTAAGTCGAATCAGCTACAGAGACGAGGAGCCAAGTAATTGAAACGGGCTCAGAGATTTCTTTCAGAGACTCGTGAGAAAACAAACAGATACAATAGCAAATTCGAAGCAAATAGAGTGAAGAAACTGATTTAAAGCATAGTGAGAGTAGAAGGACCACTTTTTAAGAAAACCTTGGAACTTAAACAAGTTCAGAAGAGAAAAAGAGGCACTATAACACTTAGGAAAACAGTAGAGGAAAGATGTGTTTTTAAAAAAGAAAAAAACTCAAACAAAGGTCCAGTGAAAGGTAAACAAAGAATTTAAAACTTAGTAGGAACACAGAGATGTAGGAAAAGCCTAGCAAAAGAACACATAAGTAAACATAGCAAGATAAACATGTGAGAGCATAATATAGTAGAATAAAGAACGGAGCACAGTAGAAGAACATGCAAACATAAGAACATAGTAGAAGATCTTGCAAGGTAGAAAAAGAAAACATAAGAACATAGCAAAGACAGATACCCACAAAGAAAAGAAGAAGAATAGTCAGAGAAACATCTTGAAACTTTTGAAAACCCTAAATCGAAGAGAAGTAATTTTGAAAGAAAAATTGGAGAAAATGTTTTAAAACTCCAGTAAAGCACATATATAGACTAGATTTAATAAGACAATATAGCTAAGGTTTCAGAGGAACCCTAGAATGAGAAAGGCTTGGAGAAAGGTCCCATCTTGAGTCGGATAAGTCGGAACCATGCTCGAAACACTTTGGATACGCCAGAGTAAAGTCGGAGAGGCCTGGAACCTTGAATCGGAGATGATCTGAAAGGAAACCATCGAGGTTAGACCTTGAAACTTTGAGCACCAAGTGTTTAAGGGTGAGGGGGTGAGTATAGGCCATCCATGGCCTGAGAAGCCATGGATTCCGATGAGATGGCGCTTGAAAGTGGTAGAAGAAGATTAGGGTTTCAAGAACATTTGAGAGAGTTTGAGAGACGAAGGGGTTTCAGGGCAGTCTCTGAGTGAAAATGAGTAGGGTTATGAGGTTTGATGGAATTAAAAAGGTAAGGGCCAATAGTGGCCGTTGATCAAAATGATCAGCGGCCTGGATTAAGAGATTGTCCGGGGCAGTTGTGTTGACGGGTTTGGGGTTGAGTTATTTTAAGGTTTGGGCTGGTCCGAGTTGAGATTGAGATTGGGTCAATTAGGGGATCAATTTGGCTACAATTGACATGCAAATGAGGCTATTTTTTAAATAACCAGTTTTTCCCTTTTATTTTATAAAAAAAATAAGTAAACATGATTTTGAAAGCAAATTAAACGTATCGGATCAGTTAATAATATGCAAAATTTATTTAAAAATATTGGAACTAATTTTATAATCATAAAATGTTATTAATTCTCAAAATATACTAAAATTGCAATTATATGCAATTTGACTTTTAAAATACCAAATAAATTTGTAAAAATGTATGAAAATTACTTCTAGCTATATTTTGGTATAAATATAAGAATAAAATAAATTATTCACCAAGATGATAATTTTGGAAATAATTATTTTTTATACTGCTAAAATGAACAATAAATTGATTTAAAAAATCTTTTAAAAATTGGGAAAAATACTAAAACACTTAGGCATACTTATATATGCCTATATATAGTGTTTGAAAGTATTTTTCATATAAAAAATAGACGGAAAAATTGGGTATCAACAGTTGCCCCTCTTTACTCGGGAAGGATGTAAGAGTTGTCGGGTAAAGATATGATGGCCAATTTTGACCGAACGGAATGGTTTGAAGCGATTGAATGTGCTCTAGTTCTTGAGCTTCCTACATATCCCTGGTTTTACAGGAATCAGGCCATACATAGTTCAGGATCTGTCGGCGGAGTATGCCGAGGGAGATCTTTCAAGAACGGACGCAATATTTAGGTTGGGATGGGCGGTTAAGAGTCTAGTAGGGCTGCGGGAACCGGAGCGGGATCGCTCCTCCGATATGGTCGTTGCTTGCTGGTTTACCTACAAATAAACAAGATATGCATATATTGTGCATAAATTTAAACGTGATGCAATTTCCTGTCGGACCATGAATGTTGTCTTTGGACGGTTTGGATGACGTCCTCAGATCATGATGTCCTGGGCTATGAAGCATATAATAAAGGATTCGCAAGATATGAAATGATGCTTTCGGGCTATGAGAATGATGTCTCCGAGCGATGAAGCCTTTGAATAATGATATGCAAGAGATAAAGGAGTCCTCAGGCCATGGCATGGCGTTCTCCGGCTTTGAAGATGGTACCTCCGAACAATGATGCCCTTGGACATTTGGCGATCTTTCAGCCCATGAGAGCGTAAATAAAGTGGCGATATTTCAGCCGATGCAGGATTTAAATGAAGTGGCAATATTTCAGCCGCGCAAAATATAAGTAAAACGATAATCTTTCAGCCGATGCAGAATTTAAATGAAGTGGCAATATTTCAGCCATGCAAAATGTAATTAGTGGCGATCTTTCAGCCAATGCGAAAATGCAAAAGGTGGTGATCTTTCAGCCCATGAGAGCGTAAATAAAACGGTGATATTTCAGCCGATGCAGGATTTAAATAAATGGCGATCTTTCAGCCTTGCAAAGAGTAAAATAAAGTGGCGATATTTCATCTATGCAAGTGCAAAATAACATGGTGATATTTCAGCCATGCAGATGGAGACAGTGCTTAGTCTCGGAAGGCAGAATGGCAGCCTTATGCAACGTAAGAAATGCAGATGGAGACAGAGCTTAGTCTCGAAAGGCAAAATGGTAGCCTTATGCAATGCAAGAAATGCAGATGAAGGTAGAGCTTAGTCTCGAAAAGCAGAATGGTAGCCTTATGCAATGCAGGAAATGCAGATGGAGATAGTGCTTAGTCTCGAAAGGTAGAATGGTAGCCATATGCAAGAGATAAGAGGCGAATAGTAATAAGTATCCCCCCTAGCTTTGCATTCGCGACTCCAACTTTTCATTCGCGAAGAAGACGTTTGGCACCTGGGAGATTTGCCTTACGGGTGTCACACCTCCTTTTCACCGCTTACTTTTTACCAGGAAGCCCCGCTTGTTTTACTACACCCCGGAAAGGGATATAATAAAGAAGGGAAAGGAGTTTTTCCATTTTAAGGACAGTCGGAACGGGATTAGTTATTTAAATTTTCAGAGTCGCCACTTGGAAAAATAATGGTGTCCCAAGTCACCGGTTTAATCACGAACCGAGGAAAGTTTGACTCTATTACAGTCTGCGAACTAGAAATCCGGATAAGAAATTCTGTTAATCCGGGAGAAGGTGTTAGGCACTCCCGAATTCCGTGGTTCTAGCACGGTCGCTCAATTGTTGTATTTGTTTTTATCTGATTTCTTTATATGTTCCATTTTTACGTGCCTTTATCAATATTTCGCTTTATCAGTTTTAAGAATTGCAACGTCATAAAAATACATTTCGAGCCACACCGTACCAGTACGCCTGTGGCTTTTAATACACTTCGACTTTGTTGAGATTTAGATTTGGGTCACATAAATGTGCACCCATACTTGAGAATGTGTATTATAAATCGCGCCTAAAGTATCTACATCTTGTTAACTTTGGGAAAGACCATGAAATTTGCTAAATGGTCCTTCCAAATCTAAGTATTTTATAACAATTAATTGAGGGCCCCGTAATTGTATACTTAAAGCGGCGAGGCTCATCTCCGTTTTTTATTGATTAAGGTCAAACCTAAAGCAACTATATTTTCATTTATTTTCCACTAAATCTATTTCAATTTTTGGTAAGACTAATATTAGCAAGTAACTACAAATTTAGGCCTCTTAGAGGTTATTCGACAATATGAGAGATTTAATTAGACCCATTAATACTATGTTTGAGTCCTATGAATGAACAACTCTTAAATTTGAACCTACAATTATAGTGTATGCACAGTTTTATTACACTATTATTGATTGACCAATTTATACGTTGCATTGGAACGCATTAACAAGCATTTAAATTTTTAACTAATCTCCAAATTTGAGTTTTCTGTTAGAGTCTGAATTTGTACGTATATTTTTCAATACCAAAACTCTACTAAATCTCTTGCCGGCCATTGATTGCTTCTTTGAAACCTGAACTTAGTTACAACTAAATACCTGGTAATGTAACATCAGAATTTTGCTAATATACTGTATCTATACTAAATTCGTCGTCACAATTTCATTAACACTTTTGAAAACAAACATAGCTAATCCTTCCAGGGAAACATAACGTCAATTATAATTCAACAACACTACAACTGTATCCTTTTATATTCTAAGTGTTCAAATGTTCAAATGTTCGCAAATAAGGAATATTCAACAACACTATAACACTGCACGATTCAGATTTAACTTGAAGTGTTCAAATGTTCTAAAAAAACAGTCCAGTCTTACACTCTATTATTCAATTCAGTTCTATTCTATTATGAATATAAATCTACACTAAAATACACAACATTATTTGAATCAAAATGGAGACTTCAACAGCATTGCTCCACAACTTCACTTTAAATCAAAGATGTACAGAATTATAGATCTGAAAATGTACCTGAGAAAATCCAGAAGATTAAGAAAAGAAAGTCAGCAGATTATACTTGAAAACTATCAGATACAGAACAACAACAACATCATCTCAACAAATCAAGTCCAATGGCAATAGGAATTTAAAGCCTCCAGATCCTTTTCAAATATCGATTGAGATCTCAGCAACAAAACAACATTCAGATGCTTGAAAACTAGTTTTTTTTAGTTCAAACTAATCTAGACTTGAAGTCAATGAGTATATGACTTCGATGAATCAAAATTGAGTCAAAATTTGAGAAAATTGAGATGAAACACTGCAATTCGATTGAAAAAATTCTCTATAATATTGACTTTGATTTTCTATTGAATTCACTTATTTTTGGATTTTTTGGAGAGGAATTTGAAGTCTGGAAGAAAAAATTGAATCTGAAATTGTGCAATTTCAGATTTAAGAAAATAGCAGATATTTTTGGGAATTTTTAGGGTTCTAAAGCCTATAGGGTTCAAAAAGTCTCTAATCAAGGCAAATACATGCCTATTTATAGAGTTAAATGAGAGAGAACTTCAGATTTCATTTATTTGCTTGTTAGTCCTCTAATTTCTGACTTGTTGCACAATTAAGTGCAATTGCTTATCTAAAATGTAAACTACAACCCTTTCTAGAATATTCTAGCTAATTCTATCATATTCCTACCCTTTGTAATATCAATTCTGCCCTCACTTGCATTTAATATTTACTGAATTGCCTTTTATACTGCCTATATTATCCCTACTTCATAAGGTTTTATTATCCTTATGCCACTTTCTCTACCCAAAATACCCCTGAAGACTTTCTACAATTACCATTAACCATTTTAACCTCAAAATGTCCTTTTACTAATCTAAATTACATCCTAGTTTCAATCAAATTTCAGTAATTAAATTCTACAGCTATAACCAGTCTTAACAACTAACTAAGGCATTTATTGATAATGATTAATAGACTTAACTAAGCTAAACCAACTACACTGATTAAAACCAACTAATTATAAACACTAAGGAACAAAACTTAGACTAAAAATTAACTTGATAATCA
>MU761841.1:16923-27440 GCA_026770625.1 Nicotiana glauca | reverse complement strand
TTCGTTTGTTTTTCTTTCAAAAATTAGAAAAATCCTGGTATTTCCACACAATTATCAACAAATTTTCACAAGAAATTCAAAATTATTTTTGCATGTATTTTGGAATAATTTGCTTAGGGCAAAAATCACGTGCTCACAACGCGCTCGCGAGTGGACCCACACGAACACGAAGAACAAAATTCGTGGGCACTGAACAACAAAAACCTGCAATTATTTATAAGTCCAAAACCTTCCGAAACACATCCAACACACACCCGAGTCCTCGGGGCTCCAAACCAAGCATACGTACTAACTCAAAAACACCATATGAACTTATCCATGCGATTAAATCGCCAAATTAACCCCGTAAACAATGAATTAAACCTCAAAATCAATAAAATATTTCAAAACTTCTTAAAACATCAAATTTACAATTTAGGTCCGAATCACGTCAAACGGATTTCGTTTCTTACCAAACTTCACAGAATTATCTTAAATCATATATAAGAACTGTACCAAGCGCCAGAACCAAAATAGAAAGAATTACCTCCTATGTCAGTCGCCCCAATCTCACAACCAAAAATAGCCCATATTTTGTGACTTTACCCGACATAGCCCATTTTGCAGATAATACTTAAAAATTATTTCATCGGTTAACCTAGCATGGAGAAGAGAACTAGACAACCTCCTTTATCATTCTTTTTTATTTCTTCAACTTTCAGAGTAAAGATATCGATGACGAAGTCAATCGAGAGGTCGCCGACAAAGTTAACGATTTGATCGGAAAATAAATATACGGTGGAAAAAATCCTTTACCCATTTTTTCCCTTCAATTTTCAAGGTAAAGAGGTCGAGATGAAGTCAGCGAATTCATCGGAGAATGAATCTCCGGTGGTGAATACCCATTTTACCCACTTTATGTTATTTTTGTTCTGCCGGAAAGGAATCAATTTAAAATTGAACCACTTTGTGTTTTAGCAAATTATTTCCTATGGTGTTGTATTCAGACAATTTTCAAGTTCTTCAGATGATGTTCTAGTTTTATCTTCTTTTATAAAACAATTCTATCTCCATCTTCTCTCCTCTTTAATTTTCAGATCTAACTTCCTCTGAAAAACTCTCTTTTGATATTTTGGTACTGAAATAGAGGTGTAATACTAAACATAAGATGTGTTCTGGTATGAATATTGTATAACCACTATTTATACACACTTATACATTATTGTATAATTGTGTATAAATGTGTATAATAGTGTATAAATATGTATAATTATATATAAATATGTATATATGTCCATAACATCACATAATTATTTATTTCTTAATGTATAAGGATAAATATACATTGTCATCATATAAGAGGCCTCCATGGAAGTTTGACACTTATCTTCTTCTTCTTTCTCTTATTCTTTTGATATAAATTATTATACATTCCATATACAAGTTTATGCATAGTTATACATCATTATACATGTACTACATATGTATAATCAAATAATTTTGTTTTATGTTTTCTTACTTTTTCTAGAATAATTCATGTATAAATCTATTTTCCTTGTTGATTTCTCCGCCAAATCACGAACTTGCAGCAATTGTTTTTTAATTTTACCATATAAGTTGAATCAGCAAAATTGAAAAAATGTAAGCTACTCGGTTCTTTAATTTGTTTACCATTTTTTAGGAAGAATCCTTTAGCTTGAGCAATTTTATTTTTTTGATTATAAGATGGTATATTTAGGAGACATCACTAAAGATAAATTGGTGGAGAAAGATCAAAATTAGATGACGGAAGAGTTAGAAAATCTTAGGACTTTACAAATCTTAGCTTATTATTTTTGGGCTACAGATTTGTAAAGTTATGACCGGGATATTATGTTGCAAGTCAGATGTGTGAGTTGTATTTATGGAAAATTATCCCACCAAAATACCGGCCCGATACCAACATGTTCTGATCAAAATTCATTTCCAAATCCTTTAAACAATTTCAGAAAATAATTTTCTTTAAAAAATTTATTTCTCGGGCTTGGGACCTCGAAATTCAATTCCGGGCATACATCCAAGTCCCATATTTTCCTACGGACCCTCCGGGACCGTCAAATCACAGGTCCGGGTCCATTTATACAAAACGTTGGCCAAAGTCAAATTAATTGAGCTTATAGTCAAAGCTTATCATTTTTAAAAAAAAAAATTCTCATTTAAGTTTTCCGGTTATGTGCCGGACTGCACACGCAAATCGAGGCGATACTAAAAGAGGTTTTTGAGGCCTTAGAACACGTAATTCAATTTAAAAGCAAGTGATGACCTTTTGGGTCATCACATTCTCCACCTATAAAACAATCGTTCGTCCTCGAACGGACATAAGAAGCAAGTATCTGAGTCAGGGAAAAGATAGGGATAACGGCTCCGTATATCGGACTCAGACTCCCAGGTCGATGCCTCAGGAGGATGACCTCTCCACTGAACACGAACAGAAGGAAAACTCTTCTATCTCAACTGACGAACCTGCCGGTCTAGAATGGCTACCGGCTCCTCCTCATAAGACAAGTCCTTGTCCAACTGGACAGTGCTGAAATCTAACACATGGGATGGATCGCCGTGATACTTTCGAAGCATGGACATATGTAACACTAGATGCATGGCTAATAAGCTTGGCGGCAACGCAAGTCTATAAGCCACCTCTCCCACTCGATCAAGAATCTCAAACGGACCAATAAACCTAGGGCTAAGCTTTCCTTTCCTCCCAAATCTCATCATGCCCTTCATAGGCGACACTCGAAGCAATACCTGCTCACCGACCATAAAATCCAAATCTCGAACCCTGCGGTCGGCATAACCCTTTTGCCTGGACTGAGTGGTACGAAGCCTATCCTGAATGATCCGGACCTTGTCCAAGGCATCCTGAACCAGATGCGTACCCAACAATCGAGCCTCTCCTGGCTCAAACTATCCAACCGGAGACCGACACCGCCTACCATATAAAGCCTCATAAGGATCCATCTGGATACTTGACTGGTAGCTGTTGTTGTAGGAAAACTTCGCTAAAGGTAAGAACTGATCCCATGAGCCTCCAAAGTCAATGACACAAGCTCGGAGCATATCCTCCAAAATCTGAATAGTCGGCTCGGACTGCCCGTCCGTATAAGGATGAAACATTGTGCTCAACTCAACCTACATGCCCAACTCTCACTGAACCGCCCTCTAAAAATGCAAGGTAAACTATGTACCTCAGTCCAAAATGATAGACACGAGCATACCATGAAGGCAAACAATCTCCTGGATATAGACCTCAACTAACCTCTCAAAAGAATAGGAGACTGCCACAGGAATGAAATGCACTGACTTGGTCAGCATATCAACAATGACCCATATTGTGTCGAACTTCCTCCGAGTCTATGGGAGTCCAACAACAAAATCTATAGTGATCCGCTCCCACTTCCACTCGGGAAGCTCAATCCTCCGAAATAAACCACCAGGCCTCTAATGCTCGTACTTAACCTGCTAACAATTCAAACACCGAGCCACATTTACAATGATATCCTTCTTCATTCTCCGCCACCAATAATGCTGCCACAAATACTGATACATCTTTGCGGTGCCCGGATGCATAGAGTACTGGGAGCTATGGGCCTCCTCTAAAATCAACTCTCGGAGTCCATCCCTATTAGGCACAAAAACTCGACCCTACAATCACAAAACTCCATCATCACCTAAGGTAACCTGCTTGGCACTTCCGCGCTGCACCGTGTCTCTAAGGAAACACAAATGGGGATCATCATACTGTCGATCTCGGATACGCTCAAATAATAAAGAATGAGCGACTGTGCAAGCTAACACATGGCTGGGCTCAGAAACGTCCACCAAAGCCTGAACATCCAAAGCAAGCGGTCTCTCATCGACCGGAATATAAGGGAGATTGCCTATACTGGGACTTCCTACTCAAAGCATCGTCCACCGCATTGGCCTTTCCCAGATGATATAAGATGGTGATATCATAGTCTTTCAATAACTCTAACCACATACTCTGCCTCAAGTTCAACTCCTTTTACTTAAACAAATATTGAACTCTTGTGATCCGTGAACACCTCACATGCCATGCCATACAGATAGTGCCTCCAAATCTTCAATGCGTGAACAATGGCTGCCAACTCCAAATCATGAACCAGATAGTTCTTATCATGAATCTTCAATTGCTGCGAAGCATAGGCAATGACTTTTCCATCCTGCATCGACACTGCGCCAAGCTCAATACGAGATGCATCACAATAACCTATAGGCAAAACCAACACTGGTGCCGTAGCCAAAGTCGTCTTGAGCTTCTGAAAGCTCGCCTCACACTCATCCGACCATCTAAACTGGGCACCCTTCAGGGTCAACCTGGTCATCGGAGCTGCAATAGATTAAAACCCCGGTCACACCTCCTTTTTCGCTACTGCACCCCGCGAAGGGTATAATAAAAGGAGTTTTTCCAATTAAAGGACAATCAAAACAAGATTCGTTTATTAAGAGATTCAGAGTCGCCACTTGGGAGATTTATGGTGTCCCAAGTCACCGATTTGAATCCCGAATCGAGGAAAGGGTTTGACTCTATATTGCAATTGCGAACCAAAATCCGAGTAAGGAATTCTGTTAACCCGGGAGAAGGGGTTAGACACTCCCGAGTTCCGTAGTTCTAGCACGGTCGCTCAACTGCTATATTTGGCTAAATTTTTTGATTTTATACACGTTAAAACTCATAGTGCCTTTTAGAATTATTTACCACTTTTAGTCGATTATTAATAAAGTGAACATCGTTTAAGAACGTGCTTTCGGATCACGTCACATGAAATGCACCCGGATCCTCGACACATTCTTATTCAACGTTTTTGGATTTGGATTTGGGTTGCATGAAATGCACACCCGTATTAGGAAGGTAATATTATTAAAATCGCGCCTAAAGTGACTAACGTGTTGTTATCTTTTGGGAAGGCCGTGAAATTTGCTAAACGGCCCGTCCCGAATCTCTAAGTATTTTTAATTAAGTAATTAATGAGGGCCCCGCAATTTGTATTTGGTTTGGGCGAGGCTCGTCTCATTTTTTATTATTAAAAGTACAACCTAAAGCAAACTAAAATTTTCTATTTATTATTTGTCTCTAAAAGGCCAATTAATTCACGAATATAAATTCGGGCCTCGAATTCAAGTCCGAATTCAAACAAAAGGAGAAACCCTTTTAGCTTGAACCTGCTACCTAATTCAAAACCCAATTTTATATTTATGAATTAATTCCCTATATGCTTAATACAATTTTAATGATTTTCTGATTTATGGAGATTTTGGGGCCTTCAAGGTTTGGCCCAATAAACATAATTTGGAGACGCAGAAACTCGTGGGCCTGTGACTGATATACCCATTAGCTGTGATCAATTTTCTTTTATGTAAAGCCATGCCAACTGTGGGCCTTTTAGCTTATGGGCTCCCAGGCCCAATTCCTATTTAACGTAAGGCTGCCAGGTCCAAATACGGCAATACCTTTGATTTCTATATGAATTCCCCAATACTCAATTCAATTCTCAATTTTTCCTCAATGGAAGACTGATTTGGATTTTAAATATCTATTATTATATGGCCATAGATTTGATTATCAAAGAAGCATACAACTCCTATCAATACTAAATTGTTCAAGGACACATTACCAATACTCAAGTAACTCCTAATTTTAAAGTGAACTACTTCAATTATTTGATAACATACTAATGCTCATCAGAATCATTTCCCGTTTCAACTTTTTTTGGATTTCAAAAATAAAGATACACAAACATACGAAATTAAACTAAACCACAATTTTCAATTTTCACAGTTTACAAATTTTAAAACAATCTATAGTCCATCTCCTACATTAACAGTCCACTATTGTCTAATTACAAGTTTCATAGTCCAGTTCAGTAAACGAAATTTGAACTAGACAGCCTTGATTCAACACAATAGGCTAAACAGCTATATAAACTAAAAAAAATGAACTGGACATTAATATTTTCTGAAATTTGACTTTAGATTTATGCTGCTAATATATTAAATGCAATAATCACTAAGCTAATGGAGAATAGCAGTCCAATATAATTTTATAGTCCAAACAATTAGTCTAATTACAATCAAACATGAATAACTAAACTAATACTAATGGCTAACAATAATTCTAAGTAAAATCAAATGAACAATTCTTCATCATTGATTCCACAAGTTGTCATATAAGTGAGTCAAATTTCCAAATTCATCAAGGACAATAAGAGTGTACCTGGAAATATAATGAATAAAGGAAGGTTAGCAAAAGAAGAGCAATCAGTAGCAGCAAACAACTTCAGGAGATGGAATCAACAATCCAGGAGAATTCAAAATCCAACAGGAAGAAAAATTTGACCCACACAATTGACTAAATGATGAGGAGCTTCAATTTAAACCAGGAATTTCCAGAAAAACTTCAACTAGAATAATAGATCCTTGAACCTTCAAAAAACTGACTCCAAATTCGACTAATGAACCTTTGAACCTCAAACCTCAAACTTAGAACTATGAAAGCTGAAATTGAACTGAAAACTTCAATGAAACAGGGACTGTTTTTGGTTTTTCTACTAAATTTTCTATTATTTTTGGATTTTTGAATGTTTTGAATTTCAAATCTAGATCTGAAAATTAAAGAGAGGTTTTGGGAGAATTTTGGAGCTGAAAAAAACTTATGATTCAAGGCCAGGGCATTGCCCTTTTATAGGCACATATGAAGCCATCTTAGATTTTCAGTGTTTACCACTTAGTCCCTCTTAAAAATCAATTTTATCTAACTAGTCCTTTAGTTATTGACTTATGTGTCAAGTTATCCTACTCATTTTCCTTGAATTTCCACTTTTAACCCCAACTAGAGACTTCTAGAGAGTTCCCAATCACACAATTCCTTCCCTTGAACTAAACCAATTACCCCCTTCCTTTCTTTAACTCTAACTCAGTCTTCAATAATGAAATTCAAAAGCAATCTGATATACTTAACTAATTAATAAAACTAATCTCATCAAAACAACACTCAAGTATCACAAAACAGAAACAATTAAAACAAATGAAAACTAATTGAATCATAAAACACAAAATTAAACTCAACAGAATCAATTACGAAACAACAATCAGGCAGAACTTAAACTAATCAGAAAGATCATGAAGACTTACTTTAATAATTCTCACAGTCTAAATTAAACCAAAATCCTAAAACAAAATCAACATGATGAACACAATATTCGCCTGAACCACAAACCAATCACAATTATCAAATCGGAATAACATACCACAGAAAAGAGCAAAAACTCAATTATTGAAAACAAAAATAGAAAAGAAGAGAAATAGAGGGAGAACATAACCAGAAAATAAGTAGATAAACTTACTGGATGCCCTAAAAATATGTTTGAAGTAATTTGGAGGTGGTGCCGCCATGCACGGTGGAGGCAGCATCCATATTTTTTAATATTCGAGGGGTTGGACTTACATTCGAATGGTGATTTTTAGGGCATTGGAAAGAGGAGACGGAGGGGATTCAACGGTGTAAATTTTTGGTGATTTGAAGAAAGTTGCGTTGTGGCCGGAAAATTTCGAATTAATATTCGAAGAGATTGGTTGATATTTAAAGGAAATTATTTGGATATTTGGAGGGGGGGGGGAGGGGCTGAGGATGTTTCATGGTGTAATTATGGGCCTGAAAGGAGTGACCGACGTTTGCCGGCGGTGGCTAGGGTTTGGGAAATTTGGGGCGATTGGCTGGGATTTGGAGGAAGCTATTATGGGGGTTGGAAAGGGGAAAGGAAGGTGGTTTTAGGGTGAAATTTTAGTGTGGTTTGGAGCTACGCCGCCGGCGGCGACGATTTCTGGTCGGCGGCATTAAGGCGGAGGGTGGCGGAGACGGTAGGGGTGTTACAAGGATACGTACGAGGAAGAGGGTTATATATTTTAGGTTTAATTAATTTTATCAGACAGTTATATTAATTTGCAAGATTCACTCGTGGCCGTTGGATTAAAAGGAATTGATGACCATGATTTATTGATGCTAAACGACGTCGTTTGGCGAGCTACTGGGCATTGGGTCGGGATACTTGGGCTGGGCGTGGGTTGAGTGTTTTTACATTGGTTTGGGCTTGCAAAAATACAAGAAGACAGCCCAATTCGGCAACCTTTCCCCTTTTGTATTTTCTTTTGTTTTCTCCCTTTTTATTTTGTTTTCTTTTGTATTTTTGTATATATTTTCATTTTATCAAAAATGCTAAAATAAACTCACAATCAACTTATCACTATAAATTAGATTTCCTAGTTAATTCCTAATTAAAAGAAAAATTCAAACTAATTTTAGTTTGAACTAAAATGCAAAACGGACCATTTTTATTATTTTCTTTATATTTTGTTCTAAAACAAATTAATACTAAAATATGAAATTAAATCCTAAATGCAAAATGCATATTTTTGTATTATCATGCACAAATAAAAATGCAATCAATTAACACAAAATTCCCAAAAGTTGTAAAAATAAGGAAAAATCTTTTGTATCGAATTTTTGGGAATAGTTCATATATAGGGCAAAAATTACGTGCTCACAGCTGCCCCTCTTTGCTCGAAAACATGAAAAGTTTTCGGGCAAAGATAAGTGAGCTAATACGAGCGATTTTTGCCCGTTCAACTATTTCGTTGTGAAGCATTTTGAAATGTTTTGACTGCACCCTGCTTCAGAGGTTGCCTACATATCCTGGGCTAAACAGGAATCAGGTCAGTGTAGTTCGGGAGTGTCTGGTAGCTAAGACTACCAGGAGCTGTGATTTCATTGCTGTTGTTTCTGTTACTGCTCGCTGACCTCCTTATTACACCGTGGTAAAACAAATGAAGCTAACCTAAGCTATGATCTATGAGTTACAAAAAGATCCTATCTATGTCTTCAAACTTGCTCTTGTGTTGCCTTGAACTTGTATCTTGTATTCTTCCGATGGGATTCTTGTTGTTGCCTTGGCGATGTTTTGCCATTCCTCTTGATGATGCTTGATTGCTGCAATTTGAAATACGTGCCTCTATTCTCCAGGCGGGCTCCTGGTTGATGACGCTTGAAAAGTATTCCCTTGTTCTCCAGGTGGGCTCCTGACTGCGATACTTTAAGACTATTCCCTTGTTCTACAGGTGAGCTCCTGATTGCGATGCTTGAAGAGTATTCCCTTGTTCTACAGGTGGGATCCTGACTGTGATGCTTGAAGAGTATTCCCTTGTTCTACAGGTGGGCTCCTGACTGCGATGCTTGAAGAGTATTCCCTTGTTCTACAGGTGGGCTCCTGACTGCGGTGCTTGAAGATTATTCCCTTGTTCTCCAGGTGGGCTCCTGATTGCAACAAAACAGACAAAACAAAGAAAAATTTCTGCCCCAGTTAGGTAGTTGGGTACAACATGTTATCAAATATTAAAACTGACAGTTAAAATTGAATTTTACTTCCCTTGTTCTTCATGTGGGCGCCTGATTGCTGCGTTTTGAAACATATTCCCTTGTTTTCCAAGTGGGCTCCTGACTGCTACGCTTTGAAATGTGNGGTGTGTTATGTTACCACATATTAAAACTTGAAGGATAAAATCTGCATTATACTTCCCTTGTTCTCCAGGTGGGTGCCTGATTGCGGAACTTGAAATGTATTCCCTTGTTCTCCAGGTGGGCTCCTGATTGCTAAATTTGAAGAGTATTTCCTTGTTCTCCAGGTGGGCTCCTGATTGCTGAGCTTAAAAAGTATTCCCTTGTTCTCCTAGTGGGCTCCTGATTGCAACAAAATAGACATCCAAGGAAAATTTTCTGCCCAAGTTTGGTAGCTGGGTACATCATGTTATCCACTATTAAAATTTAAAAGCTAAAATTTGAATTACACCTCCCTTGTTCTCCAGGTGGGCTCCTGATTGCTGGATTTGGAAAGTATTCCTTTGTTCTCCAGGTGGGCTCCTGATTGCTGAAAATTTGAAATGTATTCCCTTGTTCTCCAGGTGGGCTCCTGATTGCGACAAAACAGACATCCAACAAAAAGTTTCTGCCCCTGTCTTAATCAAAGAAAAATTTGTTAATATAAAATGGTGGTTGGCTGCTGGCATTCTTGTTGGGCATGTTCCTTCCTCCGGCTTTGCTCTAACTTGTTTTCCTGAACTTGCTTTGAAACGTCTCGATTTCCTGACTGACTTTCATCCTTTTGACCCAAATGTTCTATCCTGTATTGCTGTTCTGTGTTTCTGACCCCTCTTGTGAAACTTTGCTTCTTCCCCACAATTATCTAATTATCTTACTGATGGGATTTCCATTGGTCCTTCATGCCTTACTTTCTTTTGATATGTTCCAACCTTGTTGTGCCATACAACTGGAAGTTGGTAGTTAGCCTTGACGTCCTTCTTTTGTCTTTGAATAGAACTGACACCGAAACATCTTATAGACAGACTTCAAGAGAATGAAATGCAATGACCTCGAAGTTTAAGGATAGAAAGACTCTGAAAATGGATGATTTGTAATGAAGAGAAAAAGGATA
>MU761840.1:110265-137667 GCA_026770625.1 Nicotiana glauca | reverse complement strand
TATTTTTCTAATTAATTCCCTTTTGTGTATTGTTCATCCAGTTTACCAATATTGGTATCTCACATGAGTCACAAAAATTATTTATTTTGATTTTGGAATTCTTTACTTGGGGTAAAAATCACGTGTTCACATCATTTGATTTGTAAGGAAATTGTTGGCATTTCAAAAGTCTACTAGAAAATGGTGTAATGCTTTAATGAAGATATAGTCTGTGATCACCTCCATTAACTCATTTCATCATAAGACGATTAACGTTTTATTTTCAATTCTAGTCCAATAGCAATCTTCGAATAGCTTAATAGACTATTCAAAATTCTGTTATTGATTTGTGGCATCGTTTAATTTTGGAAGATTTGGTCAGCACGTAGAGTGGCTGTAGTGAGATTTTGATGCATTTAAACTATTCGAATAAATGAGGCAGTAGAAGAACGAATAAGTGAGATTTTTCATATATGCCTTTGGTATTTGTTTATCTTGTTTGGTATGTTATTTCTTACCTCAAGTGCTCAGATGCTTATTTGGAATATTTGTTTTATCAGACTTTTCCATATTCACGTGAATGACTGTTAAGTCAGGGGCTGGGGAAAAATCAAAGCCCGTTAGTGTTAAAATTTGTTCACATCCTTTAGGAATTAGGCTTGGTCAAATATATGAAATTAGGAACTTAAGAGGGAATGCCCTTGAAACTTAGTAAAGGTAATCCATAACTCATGGACCTTAATATTTTAATCCTTAGAAATCGAGGCGCGCCATTTAGTTGAATTTTCACAGCCCTCGCAAAGTTGGAAATGCGCTAGTTGCTTTAGGTGTGATTAATAATTGTCATGGCTACGGGTACGGTTCCCGTGACGTGGTCGTGACACCTAACTTCTTAAGTTCGGGTGCGCATTTAGGTGACCCAAATCCTAATCTCGATGAAGTCGAAATGTGTTGACAATCACGGGTGCATTGATTGCGACGGGGTTCGAAACGCGTTTTCACGACATCGTAATTCTTATAAAATAAATAATGGTAGAAAAAAAGGTTTACAAATTGAGACGAGCCTTACCGAACAAAAAATAAATGTGGGGCCCTCAATAAATGGTTATTAAAAAATTATTAGAATTTGAGAGGGTCGTTTAGCGAATTTCAACGGCCTTTTCCCAAAATATATTACGTTAGAACCTTTATGCGCGATTTAATTAATCTACTTCCTTAAACTCGGGTGCACATTGATGCGACCCAAATCCAAATCTCGACGAAGTCAAAATGTGTTGACAACCATGGGTGCATTGATTGCGACGGGGTTCGAAATGCATTTTCACGACGTCGCAATTCTTTTAAAATAAACAATGATAAAAAGAGGTTTACAAATAAAAGGCACTAAAGCTAGCATGTATTAAAATCAGATAAAATCAAATGCAACAGTTAAGCGACCGTGCTAGAACCACGGAACCCGAAAATGCCTAAAACCTTCTCCCGGGTTAACAGAATTCCTTATTCAGATTTCTGGTTCGCAGACTGTAACAGAGTCATAGTTTTCCTCGGTTCGGGATTCAACCGGTGACTTGGGATACCATTAATCTCCCAAGTGGTGACTCTGAATATTAATAATAAATTCCGTTCCGATTGTCCTTTAATTGGAAAAACTCCTTTACCACACCCTTCACGGAGGTATAGTAGGAAAAAGGAGGTGTGACAGTGATAACCCTTGTTTTCAATTTTTCGTTAGTGTATTTTGCCATAATGTTGCATCAGGTCAACAATTAAATGAAGAAGTTATGAATGCTCTTTATCCTAATGAAACTATCTTAGAAAATGACGAGGAAAATGACGATGTAGATGAAACCCAACCGGATTTAGAGGATACACCTACTAGTCCTGTTAATAACCTAACTCATGCCTTGCCCGGCCCACCTGTAGAAACCCCTACTTTTAATAGACAACCTTCTAAACGCCTCAAAACATCAATTGTTTGGAATTCTTTTGCTCAAGTAAGAGAAAAAAATAAGGCTAAGTATAAAACTTGTGGGAAATTACTGGCGCATAAATATACTGGAGACCGTAGCGGTACAGGTAGTTGGCTAGGCACATACAAACACACCCTAGAGAAAAAGATAAATATTTACAAATGAAAGCACAGCAAGAGGGGACAAGTATAGATACTGTGGTTAACCCTAGTACAGGTTCAAATCTAGTTCAACCAGAAATTAATACTGTGACCGGTGGTATTTTATATTACGATCCTAATAAAGATCGTGAAGAATTAGCAAAGATGGTTATTGTTATGTGCTTACCCTATACTTTTCCTTCCAACCCTAACTTTGTGCTTTATATTAGAAAGATTTTAATCCTACTTATAAAGGTTGGCCTCGCGCAACCGTAAAGAGCGATATTTATAAATATAAACATGAATATGAACAATATTTGCGGTATTTATTTACTCATATAACTAATCGGATTGCTATTACTACTGATATTGGTAGAAGTAACAATGACTGTAATTATCTAACTGTTACAAGTCATTGGATAGATGAGGAGTGGATAATGCAAAAATGCATTATTGCTTATAGAATAATTAATTCACGTTATACAGGTAAGTTTATTGCTAACACTGTTGCAGATATTTATAGATATTTTTGCATTAGAGATAAATGGCAATTTCTATGGATAATGCTTCTAGTAACACTAGTGCTATAGGTATACTTACAACAACACTAAATCCTACATTTAGTAATTGTTTCCATGTGAGATGTATTTGTCATATTTACCATTTAATTGTCGGTGATGGTATGAGAATTTTAAATTTAGAAATTGAAAAGGCTATAATGGGTCTTAATTGGCTTTTTTATTCAAACCATAGAAGTAGACTTAGAGAGTATTTTAAAAATGTGATGAATATGGACTTAGAGAAAGAAAGGTTCCTAAAGCATGTCCGACTAGATAGAATTATATGTACGAAAGTTTAGTAGTTGCATATAAATATAGAAACCCAATTAATGCAACGTTTAATGCTCGTGTTGGTGGTGAGGATGATGATGAAATCCTTACAAATCAAGATTGGACGAATGTTAAAATTCTTATAGATTTTTTAGAACATTTTCAAATTGCTATAAATGCATTTTTGGGCAATATTATCCTACTATTTCAAACTATTTAGTTTATATTGCAGCACTATGTGAATTGTTTGTTGAATTTTCGGAGGGTGGGGAAATTTATAAACTTGCTATAAATGCAATGAAAGAAAAGTTTAAAAAATATTTTTTTCCCTATCCCCCCTATTTATGGTGTTGCTGCAATGTTAAATCCTACAATGAAATTAGGAGGTCCTCACTTTTGGTACTCAAATATTTATAAGGCTTTAGATCTTTTAGATGAGGAATTTGCTACACTTGCAGATGCAAAAGCCTCAATTAAAATAAATGCTCAAACAATTTATAATGCTTATCAACTTGCCTAAGATCATGTTAGGCCAAATGTTCCAACCCTACTTCGTTTAGTTCACAATCGTCAAAAGAGTTGCGGGCCTAAAAGCACTTAAATCTTGGACGGAGTTCAGGGATTCTCAAGGTGATAATTTTGATGAGACTTCACATCTAAATGAGCTTCAAGTTTATTTGTTGCAGGGACTTGAAAAGGAGAATCCAGACGGCACCTTTGATCTTTTGGAAGGGTGGAAAGCAAGGGAAAAACATTTTCCGGTTCTTGCAAGTATGGCTCGGGATATTTTATCTATTCAAGCTTCAACAGTTGCATCAGAGAGCGCTTTCAGTCAAGCAAGACTTCGAATAGGTAATCATAGAGCGTCTATGAGGGAGAGCTTGGAAAAATGAGTATTATTCAGAGATTGGATCCGCTCGGAAAGAAGCAACTTCGGACTTGCAGAATCACAATCGGAGATAGACGAAGCTTATGAAGAAATGATAGCGGAACTTGTGGAGGATGCTGCTTCGCCCAGAAGCGGTGATAAACAAGCTTCTTTTCCTCCACCACCAACAGAACCTCCTCCGAACCTTGAAGGATTTATAAGATTTGTTAGAGATACAATGTAGATTATGGTGTAACTTGTAATTTGGCACATCTTCTTTAGTTTTTTTCCTTTTAATGGTGGTATTAGCACCTTGTTGTGCTCATTCCATTGGGAAGAAGAAGACTAAGAAAGATATGCCATTTTTGGTAATAAAAATTATAAGACATTCCCTTAAATATCTCTTTGCAATATTTTTTTGTCTTTAACTTGCAATTCTTTATAAGCTATAATATATATACATAACATACTATATATAGTAAATATACTATATATATATATATATATATATATATATATACATACATACTAACATACTATATATACTACAAAACATTACAAGAAATTATATTTGGAAATATATATACATAACATACTATATATATATACTAACATACTATATATACTACAAAATATTACAAGATTTTTCAAAAGGACGGCCCCACCCCCAATGACCATTGCCAAAGGTCATATTGCACAAATAGCCTATTTTTTTTATTTTTCAATTTACAAAACTAACCTTCTCTAAAACTATAAATACCCCCTCCCTCTTTTTCATTTCAACACTCAATACTCATTTCACAATCTAAATTTCTCTCATTCTCTCAATCTCCAATTTTCAAGGCTTCAAGTCTCAATCTCAAATTTCAAGTTAAATCATATCTCGTTCGGAAAGAGTGTGCTTATTTGTTTCGCAACACTTTGAAGTGCTTGAAGAAAATAAAGAAGACCAAATATTAAAGTGCAAGAACTGTGGTAGATTCTTAAATTTTTGTTAGGGTGTACCACATGCATTTTAAGGAGGCATATAAAGTATTGTCTTGAGCGTATTTATTTGAAAATTTGTATTTAAGATTTTTCGACAATTTGTGTTATTTTAAAATTATTAAACGTATTTATGCTTAATGTTTTACTTTGTTATTAATTTATTATGCATGATAATTTAGTTTTACTATTGTTTTGTTATTTTACTTTTTCTTCAAGCACTTTAATAATTAGGTTTCTATATTATATATACTACATATATTTATATAGCCATGTATAAGAAAGAAATTTATATTAGTGTATATATATATATATATATATATATATGGTTTACAAGAAATTGCCTTAAACAAAAAAATAAAAAAAATAGCCCAGAAATAAAAAAGCCCGTTAGGCCCGTATGGGCCCGTGAGCCCGGCCCATTTAGCCAGGACCATGTGGGCTTAGGCCCGTCATGGGCTGGTTCCACCCGTTGAGCCCATGAAGACCGGGACCGCCAGAGCCCAGACCGCTTGAGCCCGGCCTCATTTAGGCTCGGGCCCGACCCAGAATACAACATTAACTGTGGCGTGCAGCCCGATCCATATATATATATATATGTCGATGCAACGTGCAGCCCGATCAATGTCAATATATAATATCACTGCGGTGTGCAGCCCGATCTATAATATATATAATCCTCACCATAAGGTCCTCAACCTCTCTCAGTCACTATCCTCACGGCCACTCGGGCATCTAAGTGAAAATCACGGAACTCAGCCCAAACAGTTTTTCATAGTTAAGAAAATGAGTAGTGAAATCATGTTTAAGCAATAGCAGGTGAAACGTGACTGAGGATATGCTTTCAAACAAATAGAGTGAGGAAAACAGTAAAAATGCCCCTAAGGGTCTCAACAAGTTGGCACAAGGCCCCAAACATGGCATACAACCCATAATATAGTATCAATCTCTAAAGCATGTGATATCATAAGATTTTAAATCAATTACGCATCTTAATAGTCGCTATGGAATGGACCAAGTCACAATCCCTACCAGTGCACGCCCACACGCTCGTCACCTAGCATGTGTGTCACCTCAGTTATCAAGACCATACGAATACCAGGGTTTTATAGCCTCAGTTCCAGATTTACGATGGTTACATACCTCAAACCGGATGAAATACTATTCCGCGATGCCTTCGCCTCTTGACTCGGCCTCTGAATGCTCCAAAGCTAGCCAAAAGCACATTCATACCATCAAAATATACTAAGGGAACAAAGCCCATTCGAAAATATCCAATTTATACCAAAATCCTGAAATTAGCCAAACTCGACCCCCAGGCCCACATCTCAAAACTCGATAAAATTTATGCCAAAATGGTACTCATCCTCCCACGAGTCTATTCATATCAAGAACACTGAAATTGGAGTTCAATTGACCCCTCAAATACCCATTTTAAGGTCTCTTAATATCAAGCCCTAATTACCCATTTTGCACTGATGTTTCCCTAAGTTTTCACCACTAATTAGACCTTTAATCACATATAAACGAGTTATGAAGTCAAGAATATTACCTCGAAGTGATTCCCCTGAAAAACCAAAGATGACGATTTACATATATCATAATACACCACACGGGGCTAGTCATGCCCGAGAACTGGCGAGCGAAATGCAAAAGCTCAAAACGACCAGTCGGGTTACATCCTCCCCCACTTAAACATACATTCGTCCTCGAACGTGCTCAGAGTTGTTCCGAAAACCATCAAATTGTTGTGTAACCCTTCCATGCACATACCCGGGGGTGATCCCACGTCACCCTGTCTCATATAGGTCTGATAACACAATGTAACTGAAATTTCACAATCCAACCTAGCCCATAAACCTTAGAACCACATTTCCACTTCTGAAATCATCTATAAGATCAGAATCTCATATCTATACTTTGAATAATTCTGAACAAGCTGTAGCAAACCATAGTTGCAGCCTCAGATGCAATTACATGATATACCACAAAACTCCAACACTCGTAGCGATAACTTCTAATCATAGCAGTTGGTCCAAATAACCGAATTTTGATAATAAGCCTCTTATCCAAAAAATCATCATTCCAACACTTCTGTATACTGCCAATGATAAATGGAACATGCAAAAAGTCATAACCATTCCTCAGATCAACCATTCGTGAAGCCACTTCTCCTCTGTCAAGGACCATAGCAAATTTCTAAGTCGAACATCGACACTATAATTCACACATGTTGAAACCGAATCCGTTTGTATTCATTCTAGAACCCAACGATCTTATCTGATTCAACCCAACTACTTTGGTGACATGACACATCAATACCATCTAAAGCCACAACTCGTGCAATCCACACACCAATAAGCAACAATCCGAACGCACTCAAGTCATAAAAAAATGACTCAAATGAAAGAGTTGTACCGCAAGCTCACCAGTACCACCATAACACAATGCTGAGAACCCATCGCACGTCGTAGAACCAGGACACATGAATCTACCCCACATGATCATACCTCCACATAGCTTCGCTCCAACGCGTGACCGCATCCAAACACTGGTCCACATGAAACACATCAAGTCACTATGCTCAAGTCGACAACCACGCGCAATTGATGTCTAGAACCAAAGAAAATCATCATAGCCACGGTGAAGCAATTGACATAATATTACATAAACCCGAAAGGACACAACCAATACTCCATCCACCGAGCCATACCCAATACTCATCCTGCTTGAATTCCACCGAGAGACCCTGATAAAACCGCACCACATGTGCCTATAACCAGCAAATCCCAATGCCTCGCAACATGAAAACGTAACTTATAGATCTCCCCAGATCTCTAATAAGCTCAAAACAATCGAATCAACACATCCCTCAACAATAGCAACTCAGAGTCAACAAAGCCGACTCGATGCAAAACACACATCCATTTGACCTACCAATGAATCACTTGTCAAGGAGTTCCTGAAACCGCTCTTCTAACTCCTCTAACTCCGCCGGTGCCATACGATATGGTTCCCGGCAGCAAATCAATACCGAAATCAACAACCCTGTTTGGCGGCATGCCCACCGTAGGAACATATCCTGGAAAAAAATAATCTCTCACGAAGGACAAATAAGAAGATAACCCTTCCCAACCATCCGTTGGTTCTTTAAAAAGAAATCACCCTACTGGGAACATAATCCGTCGAACCTCGCCACTCAATCAGTGGCATTCCCGGGATAGCCAACATCGCCGTCCTAGCGCAATAGCCCTGAATAACACGACACGGAGACCACTAGTCTATACCTAATATCACATCAAAACCTAGCATACTAAGCAACAAGGATCCACCAGAAACTCTCCAAACCTCCAATAGTTACCAACACAAGACCAATATACACGGTCCACAACCATAATCTAACCTATTTATGAGAACTCCTAGTCTCCAAATCCATATAGCACACGAATCACCATATCCGATCTCAACTCCACTGTCCGAATATACAACACACCTATAATACCCAATCATCCCATGAGAAGTACTCCTATAATTCTTCTGTGCCACCAAGCAAACTCAAATATCAGCAGTCTATCAAACAAGAAAGTACTGCAATACTAACGAAGTATCCTCAACTCAAACACATTGCCCTTTCCAAAATATAACCTCTCATCAAGCCATACCAGTTAGTAATAACATTTAACTAGTCATCAAAAACTATGCAAGTTGCCTAAGAATTTGTGACCTCCCTTCAAAACTAAACAAAGACCTTACACATGAGAAATATCAATCCTACACAACATACCGCATATATCATACCATCCTAGGATAAACATGAGAACTTCATATCCATTTCGAGCCACACGAAACTCCTCACGCTGGCAGAACGATACATCTCTAACCATGATAGAAGCTATTAAGAAACCTCGGACTTCCATTTGCACAAAACCAAACTGTCAGGACTGACTCCTTCTAACTCAACCAAGCTACACAAGCCATCAAAACCTAAGAGTATTGCCACGAAACACCTGTAGAAATTCATTACCTTGTAAGCACCCAATGAACTAATCATAACCCTTACTATGCCGATTCGACCTACTTCCATGCTGTCCTATTTATCCAAGTTCCCTATGATTTACCTTTAACTTAATATTCCTTCTTTCTATAACATTACAATTCCTCAACCCAGACTCACCACATGAGACACAAGCCTAAGACCACACCGCCTAAGGCTCATAAGTCGCTAAATACTCTCTTAAGTATTCTCAAAAGCACCACATTTAAAATACTTACCCTAAAGAGACTTCCTCCGAATCCAAAGCCATTACCTTCACCTTCCTGAAACTGATAGATAGAACCCAATAATGGATATAGAAATGTCACAAGTCTTGACATACTCCAATGTAAACCTCAGTTTCTACCCAATACACAACCTGAAAATCTCCAATTATTGCACGTAAAATCTTAAACTCATTAGAACCATTCTCGAGAGTCATCCACTCTGCTCAAACCTTAGTTAGACTGATCAAACGGATCGGACGACCTATGCTCCATTAGTACTCTAACACCACAGAAAGTAATCCCCACGTTAATGCAACAAAATAAATTCTTGCTCCATGTACATTACATCCTTTACAAATAACAACTCAAGTCATTCCATAAATTCTTATACGCCCATAAAGCATAACACAACCCCTATCCAAAATCTACTTTATTCGGGTCATCCTCGATCTCAAACTGTGTAAACCATAACTAATTCACTAGTATGCCCCAAACTTGAACCAACATAGCACATGACCATGTAATCAACTGATCAATAGCCGACTCCCCTACTTGGCTCAAAGCCATAGATAAAAATACAAAATAACTCATAATGATATACTTTATTACTGCTATAATACCATAGTGAGATTAAACTAAATCCTTCATAAGCTCGTGCAACACAAACCATCTAGTACTTCAAATCTTCTACAAATCTCGCATTCACCCTCATAACAGTTAAGCCCGCTCTCTTAAACGATCAAAATTCAAATTGTAATACATATATTCATGTTTACCATGAAAATGGTAACAACAATTGAATTTGTAAATGGGATTCTAAAAATACGTGATCTATTCCCAAGCTAGTTTGTAAGGTAATTAGTGCTATAGTGTGAAGTAAAACGGTAAAGATCGAGTTAATAAAAGAGACAACCGAACCAGTAAGGGGACATTCCCAGGCGTAAAGCAAGCTAGTAGGTACCTTGGAGCCAGGCCTCGAGCCTATCTCAGGCTTATCGAGGGTAGTCGGGAAGGGGGATAACAAATAAAGATATAAGTCAGTAAGGCTCTATACTATCAATCTTGAGCTAGATGATGAAGAACAAATGAAGAAACAATAAAATGCTAAGGCGACCTCGGGGTCGATGAAGACTGATAACTTAGAAGAGAGAAAGAGAGAGAGAGAGAGAGAGAGAGAGGGAGGGAGAGAGAGAGAGAGAGAGAGAGAGAGAGATTATTGCATTGTGGAGAAGTGGAGCAACATCACTACTTTACAAGGTAGGGCGAGTCCCCCTTATATAAGCGAGGGGACTTGGTGAACTATATGTATATTAATTGCAAGAATACAAAGATGGGATGTCCTAACGCAAGTCCCCTCAGTAGGCTCCAAATAGATGAGACCTGTCAGGTGTAGCCATGTGCTTAAGAGACTTCCTCTTCTATCCTGACCTCAGACCCTTCTTCCTTTGATTCGGACCTCAAATGAGCCCTGAGGCCGAGAACTCGATCGTGACCTTCTATCATTGGGGTCTCAGGGAAGGCTTCTAAAATGTCTTGATAGCAAAAAATCAAGTCTTCTGATTTTTCCGCATATAATTCACTAGTAAAAGAGGTCTTCGTACAAACAACATAAGGATCACACAAACTTCAGAACACTCCGCAGGAGATAACCCACATGTTTCACCTCAAACTAACATCGCCTTATACCTTTCCACTGCCGTAAACATTACGCAGTCGCTTAATCTTCCTAAGTCTGAACTCATATCACAACATGAAATCTACTTCACTTACCTAACGAGACAACATGAAAAGGTCTTTCAATCATGCCCACAACTCGGGCCATACATCAAATCACGATGGAAATCAAGCACTGGATAGTTCTTACTACCCTCAAGCAGACCTTTCTCGTCTCATTCAAATTATTTGAACACATCTCGTAGTCACATCATATTCATCACATAATCATCCAGCCATCACTTCCACTAATAGGGAAACTACTGAACATATAAATTCAAAAAGCACGTGCTCGCACAATCAGCACCTCAGTGCTCAAGCTACAGGCAAAACCCGGACTCAAGTCCTCCAAACTGGCCCAACATCATCACACAAAAATCACATCTCGTCCCTCGATCAAGAAATCACAAGTCATCGATGCACAACTAATACCGAGCGCTCACGCGTGCATACGAATGCGTGGAAAGAATTCAAAGAGTTATATTTCAAGCTGAATCAAGGACACAAGATAAGAATTCAAGAATATAAAGGTCCTGCAGCCTCCCGAGGATAAATACAGACATCTCCGTAGCGATTCACGAGACTCTACTAAACTAGCTCATGACTCGCGAGACCTATGCAGCCTAGGCTCTGATACCAACTTATCACGACCCCAAATCCCCCGGTCGTGATGGTGCCTATCACAGTACTAGGCAAGCCAACCAGACATTTACCATAACGAACTCTTTTATAAAATCGGCTTCTAATATTGAATATGTTTCAAATTCACCATGTGAGATAGATGAAATAAACAGAATATGCGAAATATCATTACATTAACCCAACACAGACCAAGCATCTGGTGTCACTAGTCAAGAGCCTCTAATACAACCCAAATCTGACTGAATAATACAACATAAGTCGGAATATGATAGAAATACTAAGATAGGAAAGAGGAAAGCAGGTACTGCGAATGTCGTGCAGCTACCTTGCGATCTCCTGGTAAACTCTAAGAATGCTAGGAACTCTTAGTCCGATACTCGGGCACTTGGATCTGCACACATAGTGTAGGGAGTAACGTGAGTACGCCAACTTAGTAAGTAACTAAAGTAAATAAGGTCTGAGTGCAGTGACGAGCATTTAAAATTGCATATCATGAAATCACAATAGAAATATCAAGTCAGAAATTTGTATTTTTGAATCCAAGTCTTTGAAATCATTTATTCGGTCGTTTTTCAAAAGAGGCTCAGTATAAAAGAAGAGTGAAAATGGTATATGTCATAAAAGAAAATAGGGCCCCGAGGGCAAAGTATCACTGAAAGTAAAGCCCCTCAGGCAAGCCTCTCAGTCACTCGTGACTCATCTCTCATCACTCAGTACTCACTCTCAGCACTCAGGCTCAATAGATATCTCATAATGGTAAAAATAGTAATACTTTCTGCGGCGTGCAGCCCGATCCAATATATATAGTAATAATCGCTGCAGCGTGCAGCCCGATCCAATATAAATAGTAATAATCGCTGCGGCGTGCAGCTCGATCCAATATAAATAGTAATAATCGCTGCAGCGTGCAGCCCGATCTAATATATATATAGTCGACTACGCTCACTGGGGGTGTGCAGACTCCGGAGGGACTCCTTCAGCCCAAGCGTCATATTGCTGCAGCGTGCAGCCCGATCCATATATATATATATATATATATATATAAAACTGCGGTATGCAGCCCGATCCATATCAATATATAATATCGCTGCGGCGTGAGGCTCGATCCATAATATACATAATCCTCACCATAATGTCCTCAACCTCTCTCAGTCACTATCCTCACGACCACTCGGGCATCTTAATAAAAATAAGGGAACTCAGCCCAAACAGTTTTTCATAGTTAAGAAAATGAGTAGTTAAATCAACTTTAAGCAATAGCAGGTAAAACATGACTGAGGATATTCTTTCAAACAAATAGAGTGAGGAAAATTGTAAAAATGCCCCTAAGAATGCCCCAAACATGGCATACAACCCATAATATAATATCAATCTCTAAAACACGTGATATCATAAGATTTTAAATCAATTACGCAGCTTAATAGTCGCTACGGAATGGACCAAGTCACAATCGCTACCGGTGCACGCCCCCGAACTCGTCACCTAGCATGTGCGTCACCTCAGTTATCAAAATCATATGAATACCAGGGTTTTATACCCTCGGTTCTAGATTTACAATGGTTACTTACCTCAAACCGAATGAAGTACTACTCCACGATGCCTTTGCCTATACAAAAAAAGATTCATGCGATCAAAATATTCTAAGGGAACAAAGCCCATTCGAAAATATCCAATTTATATTAAAAATCCCGAAATTGGCCAAAATGATCCTCATCCTCCCACAAGTATATACACATCAAGAACACTGAAATTGAAGTTCAATTGACCTCTCAAATACCCATTTAAAGGTCTCTTAATCTCAAGCTTTAATTACCCATTTTGCACTGATTGTTTCCTAATTTTTCACCACTAATTAGACCTTTAATTACATATAAACGAGTTACGAAGTGAAGAATATTACGTCCAAGTGATTTCCCTGAAAAACCAAAACCGACAATTTACATAAGTCATAATACACCACACGGGTCTAGTCATGCCTGGGAACTGGCGAGCAAAATACAAAAGCTCAAAATGACCGGTTGGGTCGTTACACTTGGTCTGAATTGAAATTCAGTAAATTCGGAGTCAATTTGGAAAGAGAATTCTCATTTCGGAAGCTTTAAGTTGGAAGAATTGGCTAAGTAATGATTTTTGAATAAACAACCTCGGAATTGGGAGTTTATGATTCCAACATGTTTGTATAATAATTTTGGACTTGGGCATATGTCTGGATTGGATTTGGGATGACCCGAGAGTGTTTCGGCACCTATTGTGAAAATTGGCATTTTGGAAAATTTTCATAAATTTGGGTCGAAGTGCATTTTAATTTTATCAATGTATGGTGGGATTCTGAGTTTGGGAATAGCTCCGTATGGTAATTCTAGTATAGAGAGCGCGTCCGGCAGTGGATTCGGAGGTTCGAAGGTCATTTTTGAGTCATTTGGCGAAAGTTAGAAATTTGAAGGTGTTTGAGAAATTTGACCGTAAGTGGACTTTCTGATATCGGGGTCGGATTTTGATTCTAAAAGTTGGAGTAGGTTTGTAATGTCGAATATGACTTGTGTGCAAAGTTCGAGGTCAATCAGATGTGATTTGATAGATTTCAGCATCGAATGTAGAAGTTTAAAGTTCTAAAGTTTATAAAGCTTGAATTGAGTTGTGATTCATTATTTTGATGTTGTTTGATGTGATTTGAAGGCTTGACTAAGTTCGTAATGTGTTTTCGGATGTGTTGGTATAATTTGTTGAGGTCCCGAGGTCCTCGGGTGGAATCCGGATGATAAACGGATCGAGTTTGGACTTGGAAGAAGAGTTGGAGCAGTTGCCTTCTGGTGTAACTGCACCTACGAGGTTTGGGCCGCAGGTGTGGAGCCACAGAAATGGCCATGAGGGTCCAGAAGTATCTTTGTCTGGGGAAGGATGGGACCGAAGATGCGGTCGAGTTACGCAGAAGCGGGATCGCACCTGCGCACGTGGGTCGCAGAAGCACCGTTAAGGGCCGCAGATGCGGGGTTGAGTGGCCTTATGGTGGGGCTATAGAACCAGTATTCTTGGATGCACCTGCGGAATCGCAAAAGCAGTCAAGTGACCGCAGGTGCGGAATGTCACTGGGTAGTGAGGGTTTACAAAAACGGGACGTGGCCCATTTTTCTCCCATCTTCATTTGGTTATGGCAATTTTGGAGAGCTTCAAGGGGAGATTTTCTTCAAGAAGCTCAACTTAAGTGATCCCCACTCATTAAATTAAATACATGGTTTGTATAAGTATTTAAATATGGAAATTAGTAGAAATTGTGGGGTTTTGGGTAGAAAACCTAGAATTTTGTAATTTAGATTTTTGACCACGAATTTGGGCATGGAATTTGAGAATAATTATATATTTGAGTTCGTGAGGTGATGGGTAAAGTTTATCTTCAAAAATTTTTGAAAGTCGGGCACGTGGGCCTTAGGGTAATTTTATCAACTTTTCGAGCGGAATTGTGAAACTGCTTAAATCGAATTGTTGTGAGCATATTTTTATGGATTTGCTCATTTATTGACTAATTTTGGAGTGTTGGGCATCGGTTTGAGTTGTCGGAAGGGCTTGGAGCTGATTATGGAATTTTGGAGCGAGGTAAGTCTCTTTTCTAGCCTTGTAATAGGGAATTTATACCATAGGTGAAATAATTCAATATGTGCTTCTATTTTTTGGGGCTACGTATGCACAAGGTGAAGAGAGTACGTGTGTAGCTACTATTATGCTTATATTCAAGTAGTCTAGGGCCTAAATCATGTTATATTTGCCATGCTTGCATCATACTTCTTAATTTAACCGCCTAAACCATATTTGAACTTGATAAAGGAATTTCAAAAGGTTAAACTTCACCTATTTGGATTTTGGACGTGTTGAACCGGTGACTTGGGACACCATAAATTATCCCAAATGGTGACTCTGAATTCTTAATAAACAAATAATTTCGTTTCGATTATCCTTTAATTGGAAAAACTCTTTTATACCCTTTCCGGAGTGTAGTAAAAAAAGAAGGTGTGACAGATCTGGCGACTCCGCTGGGGACAAGAACCCAGAACTTCTGGTTCAGGGTTCAGAATTTGAGCTTGGAATAATTGTTATATTTTGGCTTTATCTGTTATCTGATTTTATTACATGGTTGGGCCTAATGTGCTAAATGATGCTTTTACCGCTTTGATATTATCTTAACTGTATATAAACTACTACGAAATCCTTCTCTTCCTCTTCTGAGGAGTGCACGCTGGTCGTGACTTTTTTATGTTAGTGTCATATCCCAAATAGAACGAGGTTCAGACAAGTTGCAAAGTCTGATGATCTTTTGGTTACCGGTATGCAGCCCCCCCCCCCGGCTCGAGTTGTTCACTCGGGTAAGCCAGGTCTAGAACAAATAAACCCAGGTTTTAAACCTAGAATAACAAAACCTCATACCGGATCTCTAGTAGGAACGCTTGTTTGCAAAATGTGCACTTGACTTAGGGGACTCAACACAGGGGTTGGGTCCGTCTAGGACATGGTGTACCCAAAATAACAGACCATCTTGATGCATCCTATGTGCAACATGTTGCACTTATTCAAGGGTAAAAGGGTCATTTGGCGAACCAATGATAGTTGAGGGCAAATGAAAAATTAAAAAAAAAAAAGAAAAAAGAGGGTGGGGTGTGAAGATAAAGCGAGTGGGTCCCAAATATGTTTTCTGTCAGATTTTTGCTAAGGAAAAAAACAGAGCTTGAAAAAAAAAAGATTTTGCATTTTTTCAACATTTTCCTAAAATTAGGAAATCAAAAAAAAAAGAGAGAAAAAGAAAATCCGAAAGATTTTGCATGTTTCATCATTTTTCAAGAAAAACCAAAAAAATATGTTTTCTCTAATTTAGTTGTTTTTTTAATTCTCAACCGTATCCAATCTACCCGAACTACGCATACCTGATTCTCGTCTTTCGGGACATGATACGTAGGCAACCACATAGGGTCCGGTCTTCCTAGTAAATCTTAGGTTTTTGGCTTTGCGGGGGTCTTAGCTAAATTTTGCACTTCTAGCCACCTTCTGGCTAAATAAGTCATTTTATAAAAATAGCCTCAATCATGTCTTGCATGTGTCTAGTAGGGAATAGTATTGTCTCACATAGTGTTGGTTTAAGTTTTCTCATACAGGTGTGGATTTACTTACCAGAGTTTGAGTATGATAGATACCCCAGGATTGCTGCATTCAGGAGCTACTCAAGGAGCCATTTTATGTTTTTGAGTCAATTGTTCATGTTTTACTTTCTAGTCCTGTATAGCAGTATTCAGTCTTTTAGGGGATGTTAGAGTTTGTAATAGTCTAGTTAAGTTTACCTAGTCTTTTGTTATTGTATTTCTTATTTTTTATTTGGAAGTGTGTTACAAGTCAAAAATTCAAAAAAAAAAAAATAAGTTTTGCATTTTTATATTTTAGTTATAAGTTTCGTTAGAATACTAATTATAGAAATTAAAAAAAAATCCTTTGAGATTGTTTTTCCTTTAGGCAATTAATATTAAAATAAAAATTATTTTATATTTCCTTTACTATATTATGACCAAAATTCAAAGAAAAAGAGAATTTTCTTTTAGTACCTCTTTAAAAGTTTTCTTTAAGATGTTAATTCTAAAATTCAAAAAGATTTTCTTTTGAGGTATTTCTTGAGCAATTAGTGGAAAAAAAAATCCTTTTATTTTTCATTATAACTTTAGGATATTGTACATAGAAAAAACACATACGTTATCTTTTGTTTATCATTAGAATTTCTTCTTTAGGCAATCAAAATTGAAGTCCAAAAATATTTTATTATATCTTTTTCATTGCTTGTTTCGAAATCTTGCGTCAGGATATCAAATGAAAATTCAAAGTATGTTTCTTTGGTTTATTCTTTAGATTTCCTTTTTAAAAAAAAATACATACTCGTTAAGTTTGTGTTTAGGATAGGTTATAGAACATTAAGTCTAGAAAATTCAAAAAAAAGATTTACTTCTTTTATTTCTCTTTTCTCATCAGAGTGGTCATTAAGGTAAAAAGAAAAGAAAAGAGAACGTCAGTTTGTTTCCTTTATTCCTAATATTTCAGAACTACGCAAAAATCTGATTCATGCGGGTTCATGATACGTAGGCAACCTACATAGGTTCGATCGAATTATTTTTTTTATTAAAAGAAAAAGAGGAAGGAAAAATTATGGGAAGTGAGAAATGAGAGGGAAGAGAAGAGCGATAATCATAAAGGAAAAAAGGAAGGAAAATGAGCGAGCTAGGAAGTTCTAGAAAAAAGGAAAAAGAATATTGAAATGAACAAAATTGGGATGATGCCAACTACCTTTGTACCTACGAAGTCATTTTAGAACCGATAATTGTGGCTAGGTACATTGCACATAAAGTGAGATTATATTATGTTAAATGCCACAACGCTAACGTGATGGCTTCATTTTGTTATATTCATAGCAGAAGGGTGGTTGGTTTGTGGTTTTTGATGTGGCAACTAGGCAGTGGAAGACAATAACAGAGTTGAGTCGGTTGATACGGGTGCCTAAAAGCAATTGTTTGCACAGGACAATAGGTTGGTTGAAGAGGGTAGGATGCTAAGACAACACATGGCGGACATGTATCGGGCTTGGATGACTGGGAAGGTACCACCGCTGCCACCACTTACCTTCCTAGATGCTATCCTTACCCGAACTCCGGTCATAATGCCAGACGATTCCCCATACTTTCCAGATCTTCCCTCATATCACAGCTTTCCTAACCACCCTAGTAGCTCCATCACTCATCCTCCAATTATCCCTCCCCAAAACTACCCTCCAGTCATATCCATTATCCCCAACAATGAATATCCACTTAAAGCTCTTGATGCCGTAGTGGTTGCCTATAAGGTTCCTCACTCATACAAGCAGAGCCCTCGGGATGAGCTTCATGCTGAACATGAGAAAGTCACAGGAAGAGAAGGGCGAAATGGGATACCCAGGAGGTTGAAAGGAATAGAACAGTCCATAAGGAGCAGCAAGGAATAGGAGACCGGTGTAGCATGGCTTGCAAAGAACTCTCTGTGTCCTCTGATGTTCACCTGCCCGCGGGATTTAAAGTGCCACAATTTAACTTGTATGATGGGTGTGGAGATCTGGAAGCCCATTTGAGGGATTATTGCAGTGAAATAAGAAGTATTGACGAGAAAGATGATTTGTTGATGGCGTATTTCAGTAAGAGCTTGACTGGGGTAGCTTTGGAATGGCATAATCGTCAAGATGTCGATAAATGGCCTACACTGGGTGACGAGGCTCAAGATTTTATTCGATACTTTCAATAAAAATCAAGCGTTACTCCAGACCGCTCCTCCCTCTCTAAAATAGAAAAGAAGCCGAAGGAAAGCTTTAGGGAGTTTGGGCTCAGATGAAGGGAGCAAGTTGCTTGAGTCAGTACCCTTATTGGTGAAGAAGAAATGGTTGAGATTTTCCTACAAGCCCAGGGGCCCACCTACTTCAGTCATTTGATCCCGACCTTGGGTAAGCCTTTCAATGATGTGGTAAAAATGGAAGACATGATAGAAGAGGGAATGAAGTCAGGTAAAATCATGAGTTGTTTGGCGCTGAAAGATACCACAGAAGACATTCAGAACATCCTAGTAAGTTTGGGTGGAAGAAAGAGAAATAGAAAAGATGATCCGCTAGGGATTCCTGTTCAACACTTTCAGCCTCGACATCGGCCTCATAGATATCCTTGTGCACCATATGTTCCACATCCACAAGGCCCGTGATGGCCTGCATCAAGTCCACAAATGTCTCACCCACCTCCACGAGCTTATCGAAACCCTCATGGATCCAATTTATAGCCCAATCAATTATTTAAGAACGAGAGGTTACGGAAGAAGAAAACCTTCACTCCATTGGGAGAGTCATATGCCAGTATATTCCAGAGGCTAAGGAATTTGGACATGTTGAAGCCTACCCAGATAAAAATGCCAAACCCTCTTCCAAAGAAGTTTGATTTTTTCTCAAAGGTGCGCATATTGCTCAGATGCCCCGCGGCATGACATAGAGAAGTGTTGGAATCTGAAGAATGCAATTCAGAAGCTTATTGATGTAGGTGACATTGTCGTGCAAAGTCTAGATATAACAGACACTAGCCAAAGTCCATCACCTGTGCATAATGAGACGCATATGGTGGGTATGATTTATTTTGAAAAGGAATATGATAATTCTTCTGGAGGCCTCAGAGGCCCACGTGCTACCAAGCTTTTAGCACTATTAGAGGTTGATCTTAAGAACGAGCCGGCAAAAGGAATCCAAAAGCAATTTGTTAAGAAAAATGTGATGAAGACTTGTGAAGTTCCTAGTATTGTTGATGCAGAAGTCAGTGGCTAAGATGTCGAGCTTGGTGATTGGAAAGACGCTCTTTCTTGGTTAGCCAGGGAGGAGTTTTGGTGGTTTATTTTGTTGTCATTTCTATTGTCTGGGTTATTTCAGGGTTGTAGTCCGGATATTGTCTTGTGACTCAAACCCTTCTATCCTTTTATTTTGTCTAGTTCCTTTACTCGTAGTATCTCCTTTAGTGTTATCTAGGTTTGTTTTAGGGTTGTACCCCAAGTTATTTTGCTTGTTTTACTGGTAAAACCCTTTCATTGTCTGTTTAATGCAATTCTATGTTCTCTGCTATTTCTAGTCATTCTTTTAGTTCTCTTCTCCGTTTATAGTCCTTTTCATACTGGTTCTAGTGACATGACATGCACGCATAATTCTCAGCCTGATCTGTAAAAGTTAGTTTAGTCAGGAAGCAATGAAATAATTTTTTGAACATGATAGGGACATTTGAGGAAAATAAGTAAGGGCATTTTGAGATCATTTCAAGCCCGACTTGTGTGAAACTGGGGCAGATAGAACATAAACCTATATTAATGCATCATGTCGCATCAGGTTGAAGCTAAAGGCAAGTTTGCCCAAATTAACAAGGGTCGTTCGTGGTAAGGAGAGTGAGAGTATTGTCCAATGATGCTTTGTATTCAACAGATGTAAAAGGAGAATGTGTGGATATGGCTATCAAGTCTGGTGCAATCAAAAGATGTTACGAATGTTTTTTGTGTTTTGCTTAATTGTGTTGTTTGTACTTGGCATGTTTTGAAGATTGGAATGACGAAGGTATTTTATTCTACTATATAAATACTTTATCCTTTGTTACTCCATTGAGCCTTATTTATTTTCTTTCATACCCCTCTTTCAGAATCAGTAGCAAAGATCAGAAACACAAGCGTGAAACATAAGTAAATGAAAAAGAGAGAGAAAAAAAAGAAGAAAAAGGAAGAAAAAAAAAGAGAGAGAACAAAAAGAAAAAGAAAAGGAAAAAAACAACAAAACAACAAAAAGAGAAAAGGAAGAAAGAAAAGAAAAGAAAGGTAAGAGGAAGAAAAGAAAAGAAGAATCACAACAACAAAGTAATTTCTATGACATAAACTACGTTCGACCTGATTCCTTTTAAGGATACATAGGCACCCTCATGGTTTGGTCCCATCAAAATAAAAATTTAAAAGTCCCCAAGCAAGAAACTGGAGTCTCCTTTCTAACCTTGTAAGAGGGAACTGTCCCCATAGGTGAAATAATTGATTATGTGCTCCTATTTGTGGGGGCTACGTACACATGAGGTGACGAGAGTCTGTGCGTAGCTACTATTATGCTATTGTTCGGATAGTTAGGACCTAAAAGCATGTTATACTTGAATTATTTATGAACTCATCAATAACTTGAATTGCTTAAATCACATTGAATTAGTAAGGAAATTACTAAAAGGATTAAACTTCATTTCTTAAAAATTGTTAAAGGAGAATTGGTTTTATTTAGATAATTATTTCCCGATAAAATTCTAATTGGCTATTTGAGCATGTATATTATGTGTACCTGCGTCGTACGGATGATTCGCGAGTAGGGTGATTGTTTATTTTATGTTGACCGCGTCGCATGGATGATTCGCGAGCGGGGTAATAGATGCATCTATGGTTCATTTCGTTCGACCCTCGACAGTCATAGTTTACATTTCAGTTGGATCGGGCCATCGCCTCGGTGTGATTTGTGCATGTTATTTGTCTCTGGAGAATTTTAAACGTGAAATTGCTCTTCGTGGCTTGATATAAATTGATAAGATAATAAAAAGTAAATTTGAAAATCCTTGATTATTTGTTAAAGGTGTTTACCTGTTTTTCCGCCTTGCGAGATAGAAATGCTATAAAATCCACGTTTTCCCCACATTTTTATTACACTACCATTGGACCTCTAGTAAGTGTCGAAGTTGACCATCTCGTCTCTACTTCTTCGAGATTAGGCAGGATACTCATTGAGTACACGTTGTTTACGTACTCATACTACACTTTTGTGCATTTTTATGCACAAGTATATATATACCTCTAGTAGCCTACTCGGCGTAGCAGCATGGATGACTCTTGGACTAGGTGAGCTGCATTGTTCAAGACGACCCGCAACTAGTGTAGTTCCTTTCAACATTTTTATTATTTATACCCTGTCCACTGTATTTCGGACAGATGTTGTATTTTATTTTTCTTATCGATGGTTGCTCATGCACTTGTGACACCAAGTTCTGGGATAGTTTGAAGTATTGTATGAATTGTTTAGCATTTAAATTCGATCTGAGACTTTATTCTTTAAAATTTTCTAAATATGGAAGGAAAATCCTGAATTTCAAAAGTGTTAAAACGAGATTTGATTAAGTAATTTGGTTGACTTGCCTGACAGCAGTGTCCGGCGCCACCACGACCCTTAGTGAATTTTGGGTCAGTGACAATTATGTTAAAATTTTGCGTTTGAATTATAAAATAAAGTTTAATTAAAGGAACGCGTGAGTTCCTGAAAATGATAATTGTTGATCTTATTTAGCTAATTCAATAAAAGAAGAAATGTGATAATAGAAGCCTTCAAACATCTTTGTTCATATTTTAAAAGTAGTAATCGTTTTAACCAAATACCGTTTACTTTTTTTTACCCTCCGTAAGTGCACTCTATGTTAGATAAAATTATACTTTTTTAGAAAATCATAAAGTTTTTTATTTTTTGTCAAAAAAGCCAAGTAATAAATATAAGAAAATAATAAATTTAGTACTTTACATAGGTTCTTTTAATTAATGTATTTTTCTAATCCAAGTAGAGTTTATTTGTTTTTCTATAATTAGAAATTGGAAAAACAAATTCATTTCAACGTAGAGCCTCAGCTTGTATTTGTGCAAACAAATAAAATTTCAAGAGATAAGTTCATCATAGTTAAAATTGTCTAGCAAGAATTTAAATCAAGTACTAATAGTTTTTCACTTGGTTTGTTATTCAAGTGAGGATATTACGTGTTTGCTATTTTATAACAATAGAATATTTACAATTTTAAACATTAGGAGTTCTCACATAATTTAAAAGAAAAAAATTCATATTAGAAACTTTTAATTCCATATCTAAACATTACGAATCGATAAATTTTTAGTTAATTTAAATTCTTAAATACTAGAAAAATAATTAAATTATAATTTTCTTAAATGTGAAAAAATATTTTTAAAGATACAAAATATCAAACAATTCCCAAAGTGAATTCATTCTTTTATCTTGAAAATCATGTCATTCTCTTAGCTTTGAATTAAAATTCATACATTTGAAAGCTACAAGAGAATAATGTAGTTTGCTCTCGGCCAGAAAACTGGATGGAAGAACCTGCTTGTTTCGTTGCTTTTTTGCTTTTAAAATATATATATATTTTTTTATCTTTTACCCATTCTAAGAGGGAAATTTGAAATGAGAAAAAGAAAAAAATAGACAGAGAAAAAGAAAAATAGGCAATTTCTATGCTGAAATAAGATATGAAAAAAAACAGACTCCTAATTCTAAAAAGAATTGAAAGTAGGAGAAGATGTTACAAAATAATTTGAGTATCGTATATTATTATTTTTCCTTGACAAATTTATTACTACCATAGTTTAAGTAAGGAAGATTTCATATACAAAATTTTGTTAGATTTTGAGTCCTAAAATTAGGAAAATAATTAAATATCTTTTTCTAAATATTAGGAAAGTAATTAAATATTAAGAAAATAATAAAATGACTATTTTGTCTATTGTGAGATTAATTTTTAAAGGGTAAAAAAGGCGAACCACATTTCGCTAAGGAGTTTCGTGCTTTTAATATAGTATGGATAGATAATACCACACAATTAAACCCAAGAATAAGAATATTTTCAAGCCACAATAACAATACAATTTATCCAAACAATACTTTCACGAAATAATATAATGCAATATAATACAAAATAATAATATATTATAAAACGATGTGTAACAACCATCCAAACGTCTTTATAAAGACGTAACACGCGCAAAATTCACAAGAACATTTTTTCTGACTCTTAAATGTAACAACCATCCAAACGTCTTGAAGATTTTCCTTTGGTATAGGTAGCATATCGCTAATGGGAATCAATTGGTTTATAACCCGGCCCCATTAAAAAAAAAAAAAAAAAAAAAAAAAAAAAAAGGAATTTGGTTTTAGATAAAATCATTTCAATGATCTTTACTTTTAGATGCAAGTGATACGAAAATAAAACACAAGAGATCTTTGCAGAATAATTTTCCTCTATTATACGCGCCTTTTTGTTTATCATACATATCACTAGTAATTAGTGGCTGAGAAAAAGAAAAAATACGGACAAAAAACATAAAAAGCAAAAGCTAAAAGTTACTCTTAATAAATACTAGTACCACTTAAACACTGAAATTACCAACGTCTTTATAAAGACATACACAGGATAAAAATAAAATGAGCACAATTATTCTGATTCTTAAATTATACAATGTATCATAGATATGAATGGAGGTTTTGTATGTGCATGAAGGCTGGGGAATAGCAAAATTTCTTGAAGACTGACAAGTTGTCTTTGAATATGGGAACGAAAGCATCAATACCTCCTCCTCCAGTTGAAGACGGCATGAGTAATAACATGCCTTCTGTTGGATAAAAAGATGGCATGGAAGAGCAAGGAGTACCTGTTCCAAAATCAAGGTCATGGGATGGGAAACTTAACCAACTATCAACTTCCAAATTAGGGCAAAGTATGTGCGTATTCATGTCTGCTGTGGGGATAAGATCTTTCTCAATTAGCTCGTAATTTGCAAAGTCAATAAATGATCTGAAGTAGTCGTTGTTTATCTTTCCAATGGCGTCGTAAATGAGCTTTGCTGCATATGGAAGAGGCTCTCGCAAAAGGTCTTTCACTTGTGCAGTTGGGAATGCCCAAAGGACTAAATTTCCGAAGTACTCTTTGGGTACTCTTGGGATTAATCTCATTCGACCATCAACCGCTATTCTTATTTGGGTTGTTTCTGAACAATGTAGGTTACGAGCTCGAGTCATAACCCTCCATAAATGTGCTACAAGGCTTTGAAAAGTGCTAAAAGGCCTATTTTGGCCATTCTTGGAAGAAGCTATTGCCTTGAGCTTGGTGATAAACTCGGGAGTGAAATGAAATTTTTCCACAACTACATCTTTTTCCATATAAGGAGTTAATCCGTTGAGAGAATATTCTTTTTGCGCCCTTTTAGATATAAACTCTGCACCCTCATGCTCAAACTCAACTTGGGGAGGGTTTCTAGGGGTGACAATGGTATTATCGCGAAAAGGAAGTGGATTCATGACTCCAAGCCCACGAGTGGCTTGGCTCCATGCAACCAAGAAGTGGCTGGCGGAACGGCCATCAGCCACGCGGTGGTGGATTGTAAATCCAACAATCATGGAGCCACAAGTGAATCTAGTGATTTGAATTTGTATCAAATCATCAACATTTTGAAAACTAGGGTGGAAGTCAAGCAAAATTGGTGAAGGCTTAACGAGTATTGAATGATCAAGTGCACTATCGACTGATGCCTCAATAAATGTAACACCCTTATCATTGAGAAAAATGACAAGATTATCCCTTTCATCTTTGCCTAATCTCCCTGCCATTTCCCTATAAATGGCTAAAGTTTTTTGAAGTCCTAACTCAATGGAAGAATTTGGTGGGGTGGGTGGGTTATATGCATAAATTACTGCAATGTGGGCATCATAAGTGACTTTATCAAAAATAGAAAGGGGAATTTGGCTTGTTGTTGAAGGAGGGGTTCTTTCATATAAAGGCCTGATGATTCTTGAGCTTTCTACCTTAACTTTCATGGTTCTTTTAGTATATATTTCCTCTCTTTTTTTCCTTCTATTTTTTACCTTTTTGGCTTTGCAAAGAATGAATAGAGGAAACGAAAAGATGGTGTACTTAGAGTTCTTGTTTGAGGGCTTTATATACAAGAATTTTAACTAGACTATGCTTAGCTTGTTGAGTGTTTAATCTCAAACACGTTTTTTTTGTTCTTTGAATTTTTTGTTCTCGTCTTCTTTTTGGCAGTTTCTTAAATAAGTGAAGCCTCGTAATACTATAGTGATTATCTGCTAATTTATTTTGCCGTTGCACTAATTATAATCAAATCCTGCTTAATTAATAGATGTAGCTGAACTAGATAGTTAAATAGATATATAGTGGCAACTGCATTATTTTCTCATTTGTTTTCTAATTACTTAGCATTTCACGTGGAATAAATGCCTTTGAACTGAGCAGCCAGCTCCATTTGGGTGCTAATTAAGCTTTAATGAAGAATTAACCATTTACTCCAACTTACTTGAAATTGAGGCACAATTGCTGATATAGACATATTTAAAATAAACTCATGCCAATAATAATGGGTTGAGTGATCAGGAAAATCATATGGAAAGAAAACTACGAGAAAAAAGGAAGGACAAGTTCGAAGCTCCTTGAATATATTTTTTATATTTTTGTCGCATCGCGTGGGTACAAAATAGAAGCACTTGGCAATTTTAAGACAACATTAAAATCTTGAGATATAAATGAAGACATAATTAACGAAAGTAGTAATTTAATAAAAATTATTTTTTACTTATTATACAAATCTCTATCTTATTATTAAATATATATTTTAATCCAGAAAATAAATAACATATAGTAGTATAATTTAATTAACCTATTTTTGTATAATTATGGTAGGGACGAATTAAATTATGGTAGGGATGAATTAATTAGTTAATTGATCAAGCTTTGTAACTTATCTTATTTTGGTACAATATAAATTACTGTAGGTATCTTCAATTAAAATTTTGTGTATAATCCAATTATGGTAGGTGTCCTTTTTTTAGAAAGAATCAATTAAATTTTCGTTTTGTATCTTACACATTAATTTTAAGTTAAAATAATAATTCTTTATTTAGTACAAACTTTGTATCTGACCTTATTTGGGTAAAATATATATTACTGTGGGTACCTTTAATTAAACTTAGTGTATAATTCAGTTATGCTAAGTATCCTTTTTTGAGAAAGAATTAATTAAATTTTATTTTGTAACTTATACATTAAGCTTAAGTTAAAATAATAATTCTTATTTAGTAGAAACTGTGTATCTGACCTTATTAGTGACAATATACATTACTATAGATATCTTTAATTAAATTTTGTGAATAATTCAGTTATGGTAAGGATCCCTTTTTGGAAAGAATAAATTAAATTTTGATTTTGTATGTTACATCTATATTATATTAAAGGAAATAGTATTAATAATGAACAAGAGGACAAAGGAAAAAGATAAGAAGGATTAAAGCTTGGTGGTTAACAAATTTTAATTAACAAAAAAAAAGAAGGCTGAAAATTTAAAAAAGTCAAAGCTAAAAGAAATGAAAATCTATATCTTTTCTTGATCGCACTTGCTCTTATATATTGATTTACACATAATTTTTAAAAAAAATTAGGATTTCCGATGTCACGATCCAAAATTCACTAAGGGTCGTGGTGGCGCCGGACACCTCTGTCAGGCTAGCCAACAAACTCATCAATTAATTCCTCTTGTAATACTTTTAAAAATCTAGGATTTTTCCTTTCATTTTTTTTATAAATAAAAATTCACTACTAGAATTCAAATTTAAATAATAATAGTTAGAACAAATCCATTGTAAACCCTCCCAGAAA
>MU761840.1:84681-104614 GCA_026770625.1 Nicotiana glauca | reverse complement strand
CAAGCTGTAACCTTGATCCTCACTTCAAATTCCATACCTCTCACTGCACCCAACGTGCCGATATACGATAGACAAAATTTCCATCACAACCCTGGAACCACTGATAAACTATCACTTCATCATATAAAATTCTTCATTTAACTCACTTTAGTAGAGTCATAGCAACACCTATGTAACTTCCCATAACCATAGGATATGCAAATTTGTAAGTAGTGGTCCAAGCCACCATACTCTTTTCCGGAATCTATTTCCGCATAACAAGCCATAACAATAGGAGGCTTATGAATAACATCAATTGCGGCGGCTGACAAGCCTGATACATACCGCTACAAATCATACACAAAACTTGATCACGCGAAATGAACCGATCACAAATCCCATCAAGCCCAAAGTCAATTGTGGCTAATCAATCCCTTTCCTCCCAATTTACCCTTGAGTGCTTTGAAATAATACTAACTCTCTTCAACACATAACATGCTCCATCTACACTCATGCCGAGTGACCTTGAACCACAAGACCATACTGTCTCAACTCCTACGAACCATTTCATACTTCCCGATTGCTACATCACAAGCCAACCATCAACTAATATTCTGTGCCACTCCTCATAAGCATGCTTTCCAAGCTTGATCCTTAATTGTACCTATAAAATCGATATCATTAGGCACCACACTTAACCTCTTGAATTCACTAGGACCGTTACTGAGAGCCACCCGCTCTGACTTGGTCGTAAATGTAATCGGCTACATAAATCTCGTAACACAGGAATACCCTTTCGATGAAGCACCTAGCAGAATTACTCCCTTTTAAAACCTGCTTCCATACAAGGCATAAATCCCGAATTCTTTACCAAGTTCGAACATGAGCCCATAAGGTCAACCATAGCACATCTTTAGCAATTCCTCTGCTTAATTTACTACTTATGATATTTTTCCGCAGCTGAGATGACCCCTCAGTATGCTATTACCAAGAAACTTCGCGAGTAGCTAACCATGCAACCTAAATTATAAGCGGTGGGACTCTCTCACTTAGCTTAAAGCCATCATTTCACCATTCTTGAGTTCGCCAGACCTTTTTACCTCTTTATTGACATGACCTTCCATCATATGTTATCAAAATTTCTCGGAATCTTCCTGTAAATTCCCATCTTTCATACTCTGAATTATTAACCACATTCGCACGACCGATATCTTTGTTGAATAACCAATATAATTCTTTGCAGAAGCTTTGCCAACCACGCGACCGCTAACCTGCTCATGGGGAATAAACCACCTAGGGGAATCACCTGCCGACATCTTCCCACGCTGCTGCACGGGGTACATTTACTATGACACCAATAGCCTATCCTGAGTCCGAGTTCACCTTCTAGCTACACAAGTCCATTCACTCCTCGTGGACATCAATTAAATATGCGGCAACATCCTTCCAATTTAGGGTTATGATACACCCTCCTCCATTTCAAGCAGCTCCTTTCCGTCATATCAATCCTCTGCCGCATCATAGCCCATATTTCACATCATACCTGCAGGCTTCAATCACCAATCATTAAAATCCTCCCAATTCAATCCAAGCTCGTTTTACGCGCGTAGTCATCCTACTACCAAGACCGCATGAAACCCCCGCCACTCTCCCACTTTGGCGGGACTCGTCTCCTTAATCGGTCGCTCGACCTTGCTTCTCATACTTGGCCTCCTAGAAATTTCAAACACCGCCTGGCACTTTCCACATGTCCTTCCTCATACTTTGCTGCTCGGTTGTTGCCTTAATAAAATTTATCTTCATAGTACTTGAATCCACAATAGCTGCTAATCTTTAAGCCTTTCCGAATGCCATCTTTATCGATCCGTCAACATTAGAAATTCTGATTCGATCTTGAACCATCACACCATGCGACAACTGACAGTCGTATCTCCAATACTATTTCATAATATCCTGCCATAAAGGCAAATTGTAGCAGATTATAACATCAACGAACTTGGTACGTTACAATAGGGCCACGACACCCCATTATAGAAGAGAGCTCCACCACGCTTGCAATTACCAAGTCTCATTACTTTTACTAGCCCACATATGACCATTTTTAATCCGACTGCCTTTTTCCTCTACCGAAAATAAAATACTGAATCCCTTGATTACACGCTGAGTAAACCTCCCTTCAATTCATCCACTGCCCCGACACGTGGGCAAACATCCTACCATCACATTAACACTGCGGAAATAATCGCTCCTGACCATTATGGCAACTTGTGCCTAGCCTCATGGCTCTCAGAAGATCTGTTACTGAGCTGAATAATAGAATACCATTCCATAAAGCGACTATAATAGTCCAATTAACTATATCGGGAAAATCATCCCGCACCACATTTGCAGTGCCATTTCAATTCTTCAAATTATCGATTTCTAGCAAGCGCTCGCATCGCGCAAGATTGAGTAGGAAGGAATCAAAGGCATAAGCCTTAAAGGAGTCGAACCGCACGATAAGGAAACAAAGAAGGGAAGTACGCCTAACAGTCCTGCAGCCTCCCGGGGATAAATACAGATGTCTTTGTATCGATCCGCGAGACTCTACTAGACTTGCTCATGACTCGTGAGACCGACAGGAACCTAGTGCTCTGATACCATGTTGTCACGACCCAAAATCCACTAAGGGTCGTGGTGGCGCCGGACACCTCTGTCAGGCCAGCCAACTAACTCATCAATTAATTCCTCTTTTAATACTTTTAAAAATCTAGGGTTTTTCCTTTTATTTTTTTTTATAAATAAAAATTCACTACTAGAATTTAAATTTAAATAATAATAGTTAGAACAAATCCATTGAAAACCCTCCCAGAAACCCGGTGTCACAAGTGGATGAGCGACTACTGATAAAGACATAAAATACAACACAGCATCCGTCTGGAATACAATGGACAGAAAAGAAATACAGTTACTAGAAAGGACTTTAAAAAGCTGCGGGCCGCCTTGCATACTGCAACTCACCTAGTCCCCGAATCGTCCATGTTTCTGTGCCCAGTAGGTCGCTAATGCATCAAGTACCTTTGCAATAAAAAAGCACAGAAGTGTAGTATGAGTATGTAATCAACGTGTACTCAGTGAGTAGCCCGCCTAATCTCGAAGGGGTAGAGACGAGATGGCCAATTCCGATACTCACTAGAGGTCAAATAGCAATATTCCATAAGTGCGGGGGAAATCATGAATTTATATAAAAGTTCAAGTTGTGAAGCCAGAAAACAGGTAAACACCTCCAATAATAAATCAAGGGCTTCTAAGGTTTATCCTTTATTATTTCATCAGTTCATATAAAGCCACGTAGGGTCAATTCCACAATTACAAATTTTCAAGCAATAAATAAATATGCGCAAATCATGCCGAGGTCGATGGCCCACTCCAACAGAATGTAAATTGTGCACTGCCGAGGGTTGAGCGGCACGAACCATAGATGCATCTATTACCACCGAGGTGTTCGGCCCGTTCCATAATTAAACACATATCTTGCTCGTGAATCATCCATGCGACGCAGGCACACATATAGTATATGCTCAATAAGTCACATAAGAACTTATCGGGAAATATTTATTCAAATAAAACCAATTCCCCTTTAACAATTTAAGAAATGAAGTTTAATTCTTTTAGAAATTTAATTACTAATTCGATGTGAGTTAAGCAATTCAAGCTACCAATACGTTCACGATTAATCCACATATACATGCTTTTGAGTCCTAACTACCCGGATAATAGCATAATAGTAGCTACGCACGGACTCTTATCACCTCGTGCGTGCGTAGCCCCCACAAATAGGAGCACATAACCATTTTACTCACCTATAGGGTAAATTCCCCCTCACAGAATTAGAAAGGAGACTCACCTCGCTCCGAAGACTCGCAATTCGGCATTCTACATCCTTCCGAATGCTTGAGCCAACGCACAATGCGCCAAAACTAGCCAATTAACGATAAACTAATGAGAATATACTCAGATACTTGTTAACAATACAGATTATACAAGTTCCCAACTCCGTTTAGTGAAATGACAAAAATGACCTCGGGCCCACGTGCTCGGAATCCGAAATTTCTCAAAGATAAAAGTTACCCATTACCTTAGGAACTCAAATATATGATTTTGTCCTAATTCCATAATCAAAATCATGGCTAAAATCCAAGCTTACAATTTCCTAGGTTTTCAACCAAAACCCTAATATTTACTCTAATTTTCATGCTTAAATCCATGGTATAGTCTTGTATTTAACTTGGAAATAAATAGGGGTAACTTACCTCAACATTGGTGATAAAATCTCTCCTTGAAGCTCTCTAAGAATCGCCCCCAAGACATGCAAAATGGGGAAAATGAGCCAAAATCCCGTTTAAAACAAGTCACTGCCCCCAGCGAATTTCCGCTTCTGCGACAATATGATCGCTTATGCGGGTGTCGCTTCTGTGATATTTTGGCTACTTAAGCGGCTTGGGCTAAAAGGGCGTTGACCGCTTCTGCGGTCTGGTGGCCGCATAAGCGGAACCGCTTCTGCGGTCCCTGGACCGCTTCTGCGGCTACCTGGGCCTGCCTCCCATTCTGCTTCTGCGAGCTAAAGACCGCATCTGCGGTCCCGGTTCTACGGTCCAAGAACCGCAGATGCGGTTATGACAGAAGCAGCACACTCAGCCCTTCTAAAAATCTAATTTTTGATACATTAACCTTCCGGAATCCACCCGAGGCCCCCGGGACTCCAACCAATCATACCAACCAATCCCAAAACACATTACGGACTTGCTCGAGGCCTCAAATCACATCAAACAACGCTAAAATCATCGATCGACCTCCAATCCAAATTTTATGAATTTGAACTTTCCGACTTCTACTTCCGATGTTTAAACCTATCAAATCACGTCCGATTGACTTTAAATTTTGCACACAAGTTATATTTGACATTACGGACCTACTCCAAATTCTGGAATTTGATTCCGACCCTGATATCAAAAGTCAACAACCCCGGTCAAACTCTCAAAACCTTCAACTTTCTATCTTTAGCCAAATAGCTTCAAAATGGTCTCCGGACCTCCGAATTCACTTCCGATCGCGCCCCCAAATCCAGAATCACTATACGGAGCTATTCACAATCTTGGAATTCCAAACAGATGTTGATAACACCAAAATGAACTTCAAACCAAACTTATAAAATTTCTTCTGAAATACTAACTTCCACAATAGGCGCCAAAACGCTCCGGGGTTATCCAAAACCCAATCCGGGCATACGCCCAAGTCCGAAATCATCATACGAATCTGCTGTAACCTTCAGATCCCGATTCCAAGGTCGTTTACTCAAAATTCCAATCGTAGCTCATTCTTTCAACTTTAAGCTTCTAAAATGAGAATTCTCTTCCCAAATCAACTCTGGACTTCTCGAAATTCAATTCCGACCACGCGTACAAGTCATAATACCTGAAATGAAGCTGTTCATGGCCTCCGACTGCTGAACGGAGTGCTAGTACTCAAAACGACCGATCGGGTCGTTACATCAGATGCCTAGGATGATCTTTCCTTAGAAATTTTTATTTAAGTAACTTTTGCTTATGTTTGGATTCTCTACATTGGTTGGGGTTTAGTTTCCGTACAAACTACTGCAAAATATGACTCCAATCTATAACTATATTTCAGCGAAATATAAATGTCCAAAATCATGAGTTGGAATATGAAGGTTCGTGTTGTTAGATTATGACACGTTCTAGACCGTCAGAAACCGAAAAATCTCACTCAATTGAATTAATTATTAAAGATGAAAAGGTGCATCCTCTTTTACCAACTATTTTTTCATGTCTTTCAAGTTGTTATGTATTTTCTTCAAGTTATGCGCCTTACTAACTTAAATTTCTTTTTAATTTTTTTGTTTTAGGGTGATCGAATTCAAGAAACTATTGGAGGAGCTGTTATGCGTATTTTCAAAACAAAAATATATGAAATGTGATTTTATGTTACGAAGAACTTTGTGGTGGGACCAAACAATATGAAAATTAAGACCAACAACCGTAAATTAAAATTGACGTTGTTTTCTCATAGGACGAGTGTGAATGAAATTAATATTCCACAATTTAGTTTGAATTTCTTCAACTTTAGAACTACCCGTATTTTCGGAAAATGCACTGCAATATGACCCTGAGCATTTGCTACAATAATATTCCCTTAAGCACATGCTTCATATCAAGCAAATTGTATAGTATTATAATTTTTCGTGGAACATTCATATCAAGCAAATTGTGTAGTATCATTATTTTTTATGAAACATTCACTAGGACATGGAATAAAAGTTTTTCTGGAGTCTCAAAATGTTTTTAATGCTTGGTTGTAAAAATGGTATTAAAACTAAAATATTAAACTTTACGGTTTAGATCGTTCTTTTTAATTGTTGGTGCATCGCGCGAGTCCTAATACTAGTTAAGCTTTAATAAAGAATTAAGAATTTACTCTAACTTATTTGAAATTGAGGCGTAATTGTTGATATAGACATATTTGAAATATCCCATGCCAATAATGATGGGCTGAGCGATCAGGAAAATCCTATGGAAAGAAAACTACGAGAAAATAGGAAGGACGAGTTCGAAGGTCCTTGAATTTTTTTTGAATATTTTAGTCGCATATAATCAAGGCATACCTTTAGTGAGTTGTTACCTCTTTAATTCTACGTCAATAGTTGGAAGTATATTTTTTTTTTTTTTTTTGTATTAGTAATAATTATCACATTAAATTATAATTTATTTCTCATAAGGTGTGTAATATTGAATTTTAAATTATAAAATAGTGCTCAAAATAAATTTCAAGATGAATTAAGGATTGTTTAATTAATATTAAATTGATAAATCCAAATTAATTTAATTTTAATTATATTAAGCTTTATGTTTAATGAAGTATCTTATAAACCAGCTTCATATTTTACTAACATTTATGACACTTAACAAGTAATAGCAGTGAAAAGAAATCCATTCCACTATTGATAATTAAAGAGATACGTGTCATGACCTGCCACATCATCATGCCACGTAGGTGCTACTTGGCATATATTTTTTCCATATAGGATGATTACATAAGTTAGGGAAAAGATCTTTGTGGAATATTCTAGAGCTATGGAGAATTTCCTTGGAAATGTTCTAGATATTTATGCATTTGTAGGAAGGTTCTAGAGAAATTTAGAGGTTTCCTTAGGAAAACCCTAGAATCTTATAGAATTGTTAGGAAAGTCCTTAGAAGAATCTAGTTGTGTAGAATATTCTAGAGAAGGGATTAGTTGTAAATATGGAAGGACTTATAGAACAATTATTATTTACTTACTAGCCCGTAGGTGATTAGTATAAATAGGGAGAATTCATTTGTAATTCATCAACCAAGCAAAACAATCAAGTTCTCTCCAATTCAAAACTTTTCTTAATAATTCTTTTGTACTCTTTCTTTCATTTTCTTAGCGATCTTGAGTGTCGTAAGGCTGACTTGCATAGCAAGAACGTGAGCAAGTTGTGCAAGATCGTGGGTAAGTTGTCAAGTGCCGCACGTGTACTTAGTTAACAACTAAGGACACGACAACGTGGTATCAGAGTAAAGGTTATGACTATAGATTGTTAGAAAGAATATAAGAGATTGCTAGAAGGAAGTTTTGTAGGGAACCATGGCCGGAATTACCAAAGGCTTGGTACTTGCAGAAGGGATCAACTCGAAGGTCCCTAAGCAAAAGCAGTATGGTGGTGCACGGAACGCACTCGAGGTGAAAGACTGGCGGAAGCTAAGGGAGTTCCGATAGAGGCCACAATTCGGGAGTATGTGCGCGAGGTCAGTACGTTAATGCTGCAAATCTCGTCATTGTCAGAGGAAGATTTCCTCTCCTACTTCATGGATGTGCAGCAAAATTGGGCAAAGCGAATGTCAAGAAGACATCAAGTAATCAACGTGAACGGGGCCATCGGAGTAGCCTAGTCACTTGTTGAATTTAAGATGGAGCCTGCCAAGTCCAAAGAAGGCAACATCGAGAGGGATGAGGGAGATCATGATGAGGACAACGGGAAATGCATATGCGAAGTATACAAGGGTAATGTCAAGGGGCCATCCTATGACGGACAGGGGTCCAAGAGAAACGACAAGGGGCAGGAAAATGGTAGGGAGTATGTGCCTAATGGAGGGTGGTACTTCTGTGAAGCATCACATCGGGCAAGTGAATGCCCAGAATTGGGGAAGCTTGCAGAAGCTTGCAACAGAGATGGAGAACTTTGCTCAAGCATATAAGAGTGACATAGAAGAAACTGCAAGGATGGCGAGTTACAAAGTGATGGTATGCTATCAGACTCAGACGATGCACCAAGCAGAGGGGTCAAGTTTGCCAGCAAGGTTGTGACCATGGAAGGCAGCCAAATAGGGAGTGGAAACATAGACCCGATGCTTGAGAAGCAGCTAGACTTGGTTGAGTCATGGGAAGACTCAGGCCAAGAGCAAGGAGGGGCATCTAATGGGCAAATGACCGAGGCCATCGCTGCTAGCCGTCCAAAGTTCAAATAGCATAAGAAGAAACGTGGCTAGTCCTTGTGAAATGGGAAGGAGAACCACTACACAGGTCATCATTGATAATGGACAAAGATTTTCGACAATGCTAAGGTGAAGTGCGCGCGTATGTGTCGATGCTTTGTGCCGAGGGCGGCACAAAATTGGGTGGGGGAGAGTGTCATGACCGCCACATCATCATTCCACGTAGGTGCCACTTGGCATATATTTTTTCCTGTCACGCCCCAGATTTCCCACCATCGAAAGTTGTGATAGTGCCTACTGTCGGAGCTAGGCAAGCCAAGCATTTAACTATTTTTCGATAACAACCCAACAATAATAATATTAATGAGTCATTTAAATAAAAACGAAAATCTTTAAAACATAGATAAACGAAAACCCCAAATGCGAAAGTTTAATATATCTCTACCCAAGACTGATGTCGCTATCTCATGAACTACTAAAGAGTGCTACAAACAAGTCTGAATAGAAATATATAAATGTTTGTCTCGGTACAATGAAAACAAACTGAAAACATGGAAAGGGACTTCGGCTTGCGAACGCCAGCTAGGCTACCTCGTAAGTCCCTGGACTAAAGTCAGCTCCCAATTATTATCCTACTGCTGTGGTCCAAAAGCTGCTCCGGTACCGTGATCTGTGCAAAAGAGTACAGTAGTGTAGCATCATTACAACCGACCCCATGTGCTGGTAAGTGCCTGGCCTAACCCCGGTGAAGTAGTGACGAGGCTAGATAGGAATACCAAATCAACCTGTATGTATGTGTATATATATATATATATATATATATATATATATATATATATGCGACAAAAGGAAAGAATACAGAAATTAAACAGTTAAGAGGGAGGCAAACATACTATGGGGAAGTACAGTCCGAATATAAAGTCAACAATTTAAGTAAGAAACATGGCAATAATAATAATAATAATTAATGAGAGCAGGAAAATCAACAGTCGCACGACATAAAACTTTGTGCTTTTACCCTCGTTCTCACAAAAAGCAATCAAATAAAGTGCACGGCATCACCCTTCATGCTTTACCTCACATAACTCTCATATCATGGCACGGAATGATCCTTCGTGCAATTATAATCAAATCGGAGCGCGGAATGTCCCTTCGTGAATAAATAATCAAAACATGACACGCAATGACCCTTCGGGAAAATATAATCAAAACATGGCAAGGAATGACCCTTCGTGCAAATATAATCAAAACTTGGCACAGAATGACCCTTCGTGCAAATATAATCAAAACATGGCACGGAATGACCCTTCGTGCATTATCACTCTTCCTCACCCAAACAGTAATCACAACAAAATGGGGTGAGGGGATAAACAAATAATATGAAATGTCCTGGCAAGGAAAAAACACAATTAAACAGCTAAATCCCGGCAAGGGAGCAACAATAATAATTCTCACATCCCGGCAATGGAGATAATCAATATACTCAAACTATCCCGGCAAGGGATTAATCATATCTCTTTCTAATTATTTCATTTCTTTCTCAACAGTCTTTTTATCGTTCGAGCCAACGCTCCAAAGAATTTACAATTCATAATTAGTCCTCACACTCTTCACATTGCATAGAGTTCATCAATTAACATGGAAGAGTCATAACAATATCAGGATAGGTTCATACAAGGACTCACAGTCATGCTAGACACCGGTGTATAGATAATCGTCACCATGCCTATACACCGTACTCGATCATTTAGCAATTAGAAAATAATAACACTCTAATCCTATTCCCTCAAGCCAAAGTTAGATCAAACACTTACATCGGTCCAAATAATAGCAATCAATCCTCAAATACCGCCTTTCCTCTACAATCCGTCTCCGAAACAATGATATCTAGGCATAATTAATTCAATAATATCAATAAAGACTCAATGGAAGAATCCCATAGCCTAGATATGAATTTCCTAGCATTCTTCCAAATATACCAAAATTTGACACCGGGCCCACATGGTACAAACACGAGGCTCAGACCAAAACCCAATCACCCATAACCCCATGAGTTCAAATATGTAATTTGTTTTAAGATTCGACCCTAAATTGAGGTTGAATCATCCAAAATTCTCCAAACCCTAAATCTACCCAAAACCCTTAATTACTACTTTGATTTCATGATTTAGGTCTAGGATTTCAGTAATTAATGAAAAAGAGTGAAGGAATTAGGTGAGAAATTACTTAGCCAAAGGCTTTGGTGAAGAAAAGCTTCAAAAATCGCCCCTAGGGCTTGGGGAAGACAAGTTTTATGAAAGAATGGGAAAAATCCCGTAATGGTTCTGTTTTGAACTTTATAAATCATTGAGTGAAATTGCCCTTCATGTTTGCGGGAAGGGGCCGCGTTCGCGAAGGGTAAGCTAGGCAAGTCATCGCGATCGAGTGGAGGTAAACGCGAACGCGTAGAGGAAAATGATGGGGGGTCCAAGATTGGCCTACGCGAACGCGTATCAAGGGACGCGAATGCAACGGAGGAAACAACAAACCATCGCGATCGCGATGGCCATAACACAAACACGAAGAAGGAAAATACAGGGGCGCTGAATTTGGCTTACGCGTTCGCGAGGGTTGTGATGCGAACGCGAAGAAGGGGACCTGGAAACATCGCGAACGCATCCTGAAGGACGCGAACGCGAAGAAGGGGATGTCTGTGCAAAAATTGCAGAAAATCTGATATCATCCTAAGTCCAAAACCACTCCCGAGCCCTCGGGGCTCCTAACCAATCACACACACTAACTCAACAACATCCTACGAACTTAACCGTGCGATCAAATCGCCAAAATAACATCAAAATCAATGAATCAAACCTCCAAATCCTTATTTTTCTTCCTAAATTGATAAACTTCAAATTTTAGATATTTAGGTCCGAAACACGTCAAATGATATCCGATTTCGACCAAACTTTACATAAAGCACTTAATACATATTTATGACTTGTTCCCGGCATAGGAACCAAAATACGAGCCCGATACCATAGTATTTTAATCAATTTTTATTTCCATTTTCCTTAATAATTCCAGAAAAATAATTTCACAGAAAAATTCTTTTCCTCGGGTTCTAGATTTCGGATTTCGACTCCGGGCACATGCCCGAGTCCTATATTTTTCTACGGACCCTCTAGAACCATCAAATCATGGGTCCCGGTCCGTTTACCAAAAATGTTGATCTAAGTCAACTTTAACCATTTTAAAGCCACATTTTAAAAATTTTCATATAATTTAACATATAATCTTTTCGGCTACGTGCCTGCGCATGCAAATCGAGGCAACTAAAAGTGAGATTTTCAAGGACTAAGAAGTGCGAAAAAAGAGAGAAATCCGGTGATGACCCTTTGGGTCCTCACATTCTCCTCCTCTAAAACAATCGTTAGTCCTTGAATGGACAAAAGAAAGAAGTACCTGAGTCGGGGAAATAGATGAGGGTAACGACACTGCATATCAGACTCGGACTCCCAGGTCGATGCCTCAGGAGGCTGACCTCTCCACTGGACACGCACTGAAGGAAAACTCTTTGACCTGTACTGTCGAACCTGCCGGTCTAGAATAGCTACCGGCTCCTCCTTGTAAGAAAGATCCTTGTCCAACTGGACATTGCTGAAATCTGACACGTGGGCTAGATCGTCGTGATACCTCCGAAGCATGGACACATAAAATACTAGACGCATTGCTGACAAGCTGGGCGCAAGGCAACTCTGTCAGCCACCTCTCCCACACGATCGAGAATCTCAAATGGGCCAATGAACCTAAGGCTAAGCTTTCCCTTCTTCCCAAATCTCATCACGCCCTTCATAGGCGATACATGGAGCAAGACCCGCTCACCAACCATAAAAGCTACATCTTGAACCTTAAGATCCGCATAACTCTTTTGCCGCGAGTGAGCCAAACGAAGCCTGTCCTGAATGATTTTAATCTTATCCAAGGCCTCCTGAACTAAATCTGTACCCCATAACCAAGCCTCTCGCGGCTCAAACATCCGACTGGAGACCGACATCGCCTACCATACACCGCCTCGTATGGAGCCATCTGAATGCTGGACTGGTAGTTGTTGTTGTAGGAGAACTCTGCTAAAGGCAAAAATTGGTCCCACGAGCCTCCAAAATCAATGACACAGGCTCGGAGCATATCCTCCAATATCTGAATAGTCCTCTCGGACTAGCCGTCCGTATGAGGATGGAATGCTATGCTCAACTAAACCTGGGTGCCCAACTCCTATTGAACTGCTCTCCAGAAGCGCGAGGTAAACTGCGTACCCCGATCCGAAATGATTGGTGTCGTAACACTATAAAGGCGAACAATCTCTCGGATGTAGATCTCAGCTAACCTCTCCGATGAATAAGTGGTTGCAACAGGAATAAAATGCGCTGACTTGGTCAGCCTATCAACAACGACCCAAGTAGAATCAAACTTCTTCCGAGTCATCAGAAGTCTAGTAACGAAATCCATGGTAATCCTCTCCCACTTCCACTCGGGAAGCTCAATCCCCTGAAACAAACCACCAGGCCTCTGATGCTCATACTTGACTTGCTGACAGTTCAAACACCTAGCCATATATGCAAGAATATCTTTCTTCATCATACGCCACCAATAATGCTGCCGCAAGTCCTGGTACATCTTTGCGGCGCCTGGGTGAATAGAATACCGAGAAAAATGGGCCTCCACTAAGATCAACTCTCGAATCCCATCGATGTTGGGCACACAAAATCGCCCCTGCAACCTCAAAACGCCATCATCATCTAAGGTGACACCTCCACGCTGCACCAAGTCTCTCAGGGCACCCTTCTGGGTCAACCTTCTAGGAAAAGATCTTTGTGGAATATTCTAGAACTATGGAGAATTTTCTTGGAAATGTTCTAGATATTTATGCATTTGTAGGAAGTTTCTAGAGAAATATAGAGGTTTCCTTAAGAAGACCCTAGAACCTTATAGAATTGTTAGGAAAGTCCTTAGAATAATCTAGTTATATAGAATATTCTAGAGAAGGTTATAAATATGAAAGGACTTTTAGAACAATTATTATTTACTTACTAGCTCCTAGGTGATTAGTATAAATAGGGGGAATTCATTTGTAATTCATCAACCAAGCAAAACAATCAAGTTCTCTCCAATACAAAGCTTCTCTTAATAATTCTCTTGTGCTCTTTCTTCCATTCTCTTAGCGATATTGAGTGTCGTAAGGCTGACTTGGCATAGCAAGAACGTGAGCAAGTTGTGCAAGATCGTGAGCAAGTTGTCAAGTGCCACACGTGTACTTAGTTAACAACTAAGGACGTGACGTATACCTTGTAATTTGTTTTGTGATATACGAAATCTAATGTGTTCAAAACTTCAAATGCCATTTGTTTGAAATATATGTGAAAGAAAATCCTATTACACAGTTAGCTGTTAAAGAGACTAGTCATAAAGTATGCACGTCGCGTGTATAACTCGCACCAATAAATATAATTTTTTAAAATTATATAGTAGATGCTTTCATTGTATGAATTATCAAATAGTAATTTTTTCTAAAAGCAAATTCTTGAATAAAGGAAGGAAGATCTCTGCTTTATAAAAGTCCTCTTATGCTTTTTTATTTAAAATTTTATTAGGAACAGTTTTAGGTTCTTACGCCATCGTTTATATAACATATATGATTATTATCAGGATAAAGAGATTATGTTGAGAAATATTTTTACTTGCTTTAGCCCAATTATGATAGATAATATTAGTCACGCATTTTCCTAGTTTGATATTTATTTTCAATTACATGTTATAACTATCATCCAAATAGATTTTTCGATGCCAGAACTGCGAAACTTTACGGTAATATTTTTGATAAAATATTTTATTAAAAACTAATTACTTGAGGTGACAATAGCTATTATTATTTGTAATATTAGCTAGTAACCTAAATAAAAAATATGCTCTGTCATAGTTGTTAACACTATATCTTATAATCGAGACACATGATTCCTAGTTTTAGAGAATGATCAAACTAATTTAAGGTACTTTATAAATACTTTTAAAATATAATAATTTCCATCGCATATCGTCTGGATATTTCAATTTTGTTTTAAAAAATACCAGGTACTTCATTTAAATTGTTGAATATGATCATATTGCCTAACTGGGCAGAGAGAATGCATTCAAACTGTCAAAATGTCACGTCATTTTAGATCAACTTCTTTGACCTATCTGTTTCCATTGCGTAGCATGTTATATTTTTCATATTTTTATCTCTTTTTAAATCTTCTACAACAAGATTAACCAAAAGCTCCCAATCCAATAAAAATATTGGCAAATTAACACGATATCAAAGTTACAATTCTAAAGCTAACCCAAGTCTTAGATCTTTAAAATTTTACCAATCCAATAATATCTTGAGCTCTTGGGTTAGTATCACGATCCGGAATTGTAACGACCCGATCGGTCGTTTTGAGCCCTAGCGCTCCGTTCAGCAGTCGGAAGCCATGAACAGCTTCATTTCAGGTATTATGACTTCTTCGCATGGTCGGAATTTAACTTCAGGAGGATCGGAATTAAAATTAAATGAAAATTCTCATATGAGAAGCTTAAAGTTGAAAGAATGAACTAGGATTTGATTTTTGAGTAAACGACCTCAGAATCGGGATCTGAAAGTTCGAGCAGGTTCGTATGATGATATCAGACTTGGACGTATGCCCAGTTCGGGTTTTAGATAACCCGGGAATGTTTTGGCGCCTATTATGGAAGTTAGCATTTTGTAAGAAATTTCTTAAGTTTGGCTTGGAGTGCATTTCAGCATTATCGATGTCCGTTTGGGATTCTGAGACTGGGAGTAGCTCCATATGGTAATTCTGGAGTTGTGAGCGCGATCGGAAGTGAATTCAGAGGTCCGTAGTTCATTTTGAAGCCATTTGGCTAAATATAGAAATTTGAAGATTTTTGAGAAGTTTGACCGGGAGTGGACTTTTTGATATCGGGGTCGGAATCCGATTCCAGTAGTTGGAGTAGGTTCGTAATGTCAAATATGACTTGTGTGCAAAATTTGAGGTCAATCGGATATGATTTGATGGGTTTAAACACCGAAAGTAGAAGTTAAAAAGTTCAAAGTTCATAAAGCTTGGATTGGAGGTCGATTGATGATTTTAGCGTTGTTTGATGTGATTTGAGGACTCAAGCAGGTCTGTTATGTATTTTGGGATTGGTTGGTATGATTGATTGGGGTCCCGGGGGCCTCGGGTGGATTCGGCTGGTTAACGGATCGAAACATGAAATTTAAGAAGAACTGAAGCAGTTGGTATCTGATATTTCCGCTTCTGTAGAAATGGGACCGCAGAAGCGGCCCCACAAAAGCGAGGAGGAAACCGTAGAAGCGGTTGAGCGTAAGGGCAGCTAGGACCGTAGAAGTGGCCCTTGATCCGCTCATGCGGAACCGCAGAAGCGGTTGGCTGACCGTAGAAGCGAAAATGGGCTGGAGCGATCCCTGGAGGCAAAAGGTTAATTTAAAGTCGGGGATTGGCCATTTCTCTAATATTTCTCATGGCTTGGGGCGATTTTGGAGAGCTTCAAGGAGGCGATTTTCGTCGTCAATATCAAGGTAAGTTATCCCCATCACTTTTGAGTTAAATATATCAATTATGTATGGATTTAAGTATGAAGATTAGTGTAAATTTGGGGTTTTGGTTGAAAACCTAGGAAATTAGAAATCTTGGATTTTGATTACGATTTTGAGTATGTAATTAAAAGAAAATTATATATTCGAGTTCCTAAGGTTATGGGTAAACTTTATCTTTGAAATTTTTTTGATTCCGGGCACATGGGGCCGAGGGCATTTTGGTCAACTTTCCAATCGGGGTTAGGAATTGCTATAAAATAGTTTGTAATGAATATTTGAGCATATATTAATGGATTTGCGTTACCATTGGCTAGTCTTGGAGCGTGGTGCATCAATTGGAGTCCTCGGAAGGGCGTGGAATGTCGGTTATGAGTCTTCGGAGCGAGGTGAGTCTCCTTTCTAATCTTGTGAGGGGGAAATTACCCCATTGGTGAATTAAATTGGCTATGTGCTCCTGTTTGTGGGGGCTACGTACGCACGAGGTGACGAAAGTCAGTGCGTAGCTACTATTATGCTATTGTCCGGGTAGTTAGGACCCATCATCATGCTATACTTGGAATATATGTAATCCTATTGACATTTGATTTTCGTAAATCACATTGAAATTAATAAATGGATTTCTAAAAGGGACTTAAGCTTCGTTTTCTCAAATTATTAAAGAGAATTGGTTTTTCTTGGATAATTACTCTATGTTAACTTCTTGACTGACTGACTGTCTGTGTGTGTTTATTTTGGAACGGGCCGAACGCCTCGGCAGATTAATAGATGCATCTATAGGCGCGTCGTTGACCCTCGGCAAGTGGACATTTATTTCTTTTGGATCGGGCCGTCGCCTCGGTATGATTTGTGCATGCTTGTGTTGATGCCTGAACTTAATTAAGTTACTATTGCCCTTTTGTGACTTAAAAATATTTGGATTATATTTAAAGAGAAATTCTGAAAATTTTCCTATGAAAGAATTACGCGGTTGCTTGTTTCCTCTTTCTAGATTAGAATTATGTTTATCAAATAAATTCACTGTTATATATATATATATATATATATATATATATATATATATATAAAGGATGAATCATTATTGTACCATTAGAGAGCGTCAAGGTTGACCATCTCGTCTCTACCCCTTCGGGATTAGGCGGGATACTCACTGAGTACACATTGATTACGTACTCATACTACACTTCTGTGCATTTTTATTGCCCATGTATGTATACCTCTAGCAGCCTACTGGGTAGCAGCATGGATGATTGTGGGACTAGGTGAGCTGCATTGTTCGAGACGACCTGCAGCTAGTGTAGTTCCCTCCAGTATTTTCTTATTATTTATTTCTTGTCCACTGTATTTCGGACATATGTTCTATTTTATTTTTCATATCGATAGTTGCTCATGCACTTGAGACACCGGGTATCATTTATTGTTTAATTTGAATCGAAGTAATGATTATTTTTAATTTTGAAAAATGAAAGGAGAAATCTTGGATTTTCAAAAGTATTAAAAGAGTATTAATTGATAATTTAATTGGCTTGCTGGACAGAGGTGTCTGGCGCCACCACGGCCCTTAGTGGATTTTGGGTCGTGATAACATGGTATCAGAGCACTAGGTTCCCGTCGGTCTCACGATTCATGAACAAGTCTAGTAGAGTCTCGCGGATCAGTACGAAGACGTCTGTACTTATCCTCGGGAGGCTACAGGGCTGTTAGGAGTACTTCCCTTATTTGTTTCCTTATCGTTCGGTTCGATTCCTTTGAGGCATATGCCTTTAATTCTTTCCCACTCAATCTTATGTGACGCGATCGCTTGTTAGAAATCGAGAATTCGAGGAATTGAAATGGCACTACAAATGTGGTGCGGGATAATTTTTCCTGTTATAGTTGATTGGACTATGGTAGTCTCATTATGGAGGGATATTCTATTGTTTCAGCTCAGTAACAGAACTTGTAAGAGCCTTGAGGCTAGGCACAAGTTGCCATAATGCTTATGAGCGATTATTCCGCAGTATTGTTGTGATGGTAGGGTGTTTGCCCACGTGTTGGGGCAGTGAATGAGTTGAAGGGAGGTTTGCTCAGTGTGTAATCAAAGGGATTTAGTATTTTATTCCCGACAGGGGAAAAGGCAGTCGGACTAAGAATGGTCAGGTATGGGCTGGTGGAAGCAATGAGGCTTGGTGGTTCCAAGCGTGGTTGAGCTTTCTTTTATGAGAGGGTGTTATGGTCCTGATTGAACGTACTAAGTTGTTGGTGTTATAACCTGCTACAATTCACCTTTAAGACAGGATATTGTAAAATAATATTGGAGGTACAACTGTCAGATATCGCATGATGCGGTAGTTTAAGATCGAATCAGAATTTCTAATGTTGACAGCTCGATAAAGATGACCTTTGGAAAAGGTTTAAAGTTAGCAGCAATGATGGATTCAGGTGCCACTAAGATAGATTTCATTTAAGGCAACAATTGAGCAGCAAAGTATGAGGAAGGACATGTGGGAAGTGTCAGGTGGTGTTTAAAACTTCTAGAAGGCCAAGTATGAGGAGCAACGACGAGTGGTTAATTAAAGAGATGAGTTCCGCCAAAGTGGGAGAGTGGCGAGGGTTGAATATGGGCTTGGTAGTAGGATGACTACATGCCTTAAAGAGACTTTAGATTGAGTTGGGGATTTTAATGATTGGTGTTGAAGTCTGCAGGTATGATGTGAAGTATGGGCTATTATGCAGCAGAAGATTGATATGGCTGAAAGGAGCTGCTTGAAATGGAGGAGGGTGCATCATAACCCTGAATTTGAAAGGATGTTGCCGCATATTTAATTGATGTCTATGAGTGGCGAATGGATTTGTACAACTGGAAGGTCAGCTCGGACTTAGGATGGGCTATTTGTGTCATGGTAAATGTACCCCGTGCAGCAGCGTGGGAAGATGTCGGGAGGTGATTCCCCTAGGTGGGTTATTCCCCGTGAGTAGGTTAGCGGTCGCGTGGTTGGCGAAGCTTCTGCAAAGAATTATATTGGTTGTTCAACAAAGAGATCGGTCGTGTGAACGTGGTTAATGATTCAGAATATGAAAGATAGGGGTTTACATGAAGATTCCGAGAAATTTTGATAAATTATGGCGCGAGGTTATGTCAATAAGAGGTAAAAAGGTCGGGCGAACTCAAGAATGGTTAAATGATGGCTTCAAGCTAAGTAGGAGAGTCCTATCGCTTATCATTGGGCTGTATGATTAACTAATTGTGTGATTTATGGTTATTAGCATATTGATGGATTAATTCAGCTACGAGAAAAGACCATAAGTAGTAAATTGAGCGGAGGAATTATTAAGGATGTGCTATGGTTAGCCTTGTGGGATCATGTTCGAACTTGGGAGAAGATTCAGAATTTATGCTTTGTATAGAAGTGGGTTTAAAGGGGAGTGGTTCTGCCAGGTACTTCATTGAGAGGGTATTAATGTGCTAGAAGATTCATGGATTTGATTATATTCGGGACCATGTCAGAGCGAGTGGCTCCCAGTAACGGGCTTAGTAAATTCAAGAGATAAAGTGTGGTGCCTAATGATGTCGAGCTTCTAGGTACAATTAAGCATTAAGCTTTGTATCAGTTTATGAGAAGAGGCACAGAATGTTCTAGAATGTTTGGCTTGTGGTGTAGCATTTGGGTATTATGAAATAGTTCGTGGGAATTGAGACAGCCTGGTCTCGTAATTCAAGGACACTTAGGGTGAGTATAGATGGAGCATGTTATGTGTTGAATGGAGTTAGTCTTATTTTTATGGCAAGCAAGGAGAAATTGGAAGAAGGTAAATTGATTAGCCATAGTTGAATTGGCATATTGGGGC
>MU761840.1:36226-83783 GCA_026770625.1 Nicotiana glauca | reverse complement strand
TGTTGACAAGGATGTCACGGGCTCAGATGAGCAAGGAAGGGGTTGAATGATTAGAGTAAATTGGTATTGTCCTCAGCGTCACCTGAGATCGATGTGTTGTGGAAGAGGTTTTGCATCCTGGTTAAGGATTCTGGTTTGCTTTTCAGCGTTAGTGCATCCGATGGTTTAGATATGAGGACCCATTATTTATTTCAGAAGATTATGGGAGCGTTTTCCACAGGAAGATTGTATAAGTGTGACTTGTAGTCACTTGATTGGCTAAAGATTTAAACCAAGTATGAGGATTGTGGTAATATCATTAATTTGAGAATTTATGCCTGGAGGGCAATTTGTATATTGGGTTATGAACTGGGGAGGTTGCTCCGGTTATGATGGTTATTCTTACGTGATATGAGGCAAAAAAGAGTTACTACGGACCTTTGAAAGGTCAATGGCCAAGTTGGTGCAATCAGAAATCGCTTGAGATCGGTGGATTGATTTATTTGTGAACATGGTTTTATATCAGGCCAGTTGTGTTCGTTTTAGCGAGCGTTCCCTATGGAGGAATAGTTGAGGTGTTATTTTGTCATCAGCTATTCTAGGTAATAATGTATTGAGCCGTATGAGTTGTGGGACGACTTAGTAAATTCTTATGTGTTGAGGTTCCGTGTTGCAATGATGCTCTGTGAGCAGGATGGCTCTTGAGATTTAGATCTTGTATCGTACTGTGCTTGAGTTTTGTAGCCTATAGCGCTATGTGTTTTCTCATGGATGGTATTATGCTCTTAGCGTGCTTACGATCGAAATTTGATATTTTTATTGTAATGAGCAGATTTAGCTCGAAGTGCAATCTCCTTATGTGAGATTTGTGTGTGGATCGGGTGGTACGCCGCCATGGGTATGTCGTTTAGATCGAGTTGCGCGCCGCAACAGTGTGATGTCGAGTCTAGTCCACTATATGTTTTTTTTTGTGTTTCACTTCCTATCTTCTAAGGAAAGTCCGTATTAGCACGGGGGTTAGGTAATTCCTTCCATAGTTCGATTTCCTATTTGTGTTGTGTTCAGATTAGTGGCCTATGGGCACATTGTGGCGTCATATGAGACTTTTCATCACATTCGGAGTGGCTTATTGCCTGAGCAGTTCGTACTGGGTGAGATGAGATTATTGGATTCAAGATCAATGCAATCTGAATATATGAAGTATATTAAGGAGAAAAGGTCATTATTAGGTTCAGAATGTGGTAATATTTCTTGTAAGAAGTATAGACTCAATGATTGGTTGACTCGATAGTTGATTATGAATTTCGGCATCTCATCCGCCGTGGCGGTATTATAATAGTTAGAGTAAGACCTATGTAGGTCATGAGGTGCAATGGGAGCATCGGATTCATTGAATTTCGATTAATTCAAACAGAAATGTTATTGTGGTCCTATGAGTAAAGTGATGCCAAGTGTGAATTTAGCAGAGTCATGCAGTCATGTTGGAGTACAACGTATAGTGATCGATACGGTGTATGTTGGAAACATGCCTGGCATAGAATTCCGGATGTTGGAATTGGGCTCTAAGGCTTAATTGCTTGAATAAAAAGGAGTATCTTCAGAACTTGTCGAGCTAATGTGCTCATCTAAGTTGTGGTAGCACGGGAAGGTGCACGAGGTGCTAAGCAGTGATTTCAAGCTACTTCGGTATAATTTTCAGCACGTTCGAGGACGAACGTATGTTTAATAATTACCTGACTGGTCGTTTTGAGCCCTAGGGCTCCGTTTAGCAATCGGAGGCCATGAACAACTTCATTTCAGGTATGATGACTTGTTCGCATTGTCGGAATTTAAATTCAGGAAGATCGGAGTTAAATTTGAATGAAAATTCTCTTTTGAGAAGCTTAAAGTTGAAAGAACGAACTAGGATTGGATTTTTTAGTAAACGACCTTGGAATCGGGATTTGAAGGTTCGAGCAGGTTTGTATGATGATATTGAACTTGGGCGTGTGCCCGGTTCGGGTTTTTGATAACCGGGGAGCATTTTGGCGCCTATTATGGAAGTTAGCATTTTGGAAGCAACTTCTTAAGTTTGGCTTGGAGTGCATTTTAGCGTTATCGATGTCCGTTTGGGATTCCGAGACTGGGAGTAGCTCCGTATGGTGATTCTGGAGTTGGGAGCGCGATCAGAAGAGAATTCGGAGGTCCGTATGTCATTTTGAAGCCATTTGGCTAAATATAGAAATTTGAAGGTTTTTGAGAAGTTTGACCGGCACTGGACTTTTTGATATCGGGGTCGGAATCTGATCTCGGAAGTTGGAGTAGGTTCGTAATGTCAAATATAACTTGTGTGCAAAATTTGAGGTCAATCGGATATGATTTGATGGGTTTAAACGCAGGAAATAAGTTGGAAAGTTCAAAGTTCATAAAGTTTGGATTGGAGGTCGATTGAAGATTTTAGCATTGTTTGATGTGATTTGAGGCCTCGAGCAGGTCCGTAATGTGTTTTGGGATTGGTTGGTATGATTGGTTAGGTCCCGGGAGCCTGGATTAGATTCCGGGTGGTTAACGGATCGAAACTTGGAATTCAAGAAGAACAGAAGCAACTGGTATCTAGTATTTCCGCTTCTGCGAAAATGGGACCGTAGAAGTGCCCCGCATAAGCGAAGAGGAAGCCGCAGAAGCGGTCGAGCGTGAGGGCACCCAGGACCGCAGAAACGGCCCTTGATCCGCTGATGCGGAACTGCAAAAGCGGTTGGCTGACCGCAGAAGAGAAAATGGGCTGGAGCCCAGGGACCACAGAAGTGGAATATTTTCCGCAAAAGCGGGACCGCAGAAGCGCGATTATTTCCGCAGAAGTGAAAATCCCTGGAGGTAGAAGGTTAATTTAAAGTCGGGGATTGGTCATTTCTCTCATATTTCGCATGGCTTGGGGCAATTTTGGAGAGCCTCAAGGAGGGGATTTTCGTTGTCAATGTCAAGGTAATTTATCCCCATCCCTTTTGATTTAAAAGTTTAAGCATGTAGATTAGTGTAAATTTGGGGTTTTTGTTGAAAACCTAGGAAATTAGAAATCTTGGATTTTGATTACGATTTTGAGTATGGAATTAAGAGAAAATTATATATTCGAGTTCCTAAGGTTATGGGTAAACTTTATCTTTGAAAAGTTTTGGATTCTGGGCACGTGGGCCCGAGGGCATTTTGGTCAACTTTCTAATCGGGGTAAAGAATTGCTATAAATTAGTTTGTAATGAATATTTGAGCATATATTAATGGATTTGCATAACCACTAGCTAGTCTTGGAGCGTGGTGCATCAATTGGAATCCTCGGAAGGGCGTGGAATGCCGGTTATGAGTCTTCGGAGCATGGTTGTAATGACCCGACCGGTTGTTTCGAGCCTTAGCGCGTCGTTTAGTAGTCTGAGGCCATGAGCAGTTTCATTTCAAGTATTGTGACTTGTTCGCATGGTCGGAATTTAAATTCAAGAAGATCGGAGTTAAATTTAAATAAAAACTCTCATTTGAGAAGCTTAAAGTTAAAAGAATGAACTAGGATTAGAATTTTGAGTAAACAACCTTAGAATCAAGATCTGAAGGTTCTAGCAGGTTCGTATGATAATTTTGGACTTGGGAGTATGCTCGAATTGAGTTTTGGATAACCCGGGAGCGTTTTGGCGTATATTGTGGAAGTTAGCATTTTAGAAGGAATTTCTTAAGTTTGGCTTGAAGTGAATTTCAGTGTTATCGATGTCCATTTGGAATTTCGAGACTGGCAGTAGCTCCGTATGGTGATTCTGGAGTTGGGAGCGCAATCGGAAGTAAATTCGGCGGTCCGTAGGTCATTTTGAAGCCATTTGGCAAAAGATAGAAATTTGAAGGTTTTTAGGAAGTTTGACCGGAAATAGATTTTTTGATATCGGGGTCGGAATCCGATTCCGAAAGTTGGAGTAGGTCCGTAATGTCAAATATACTTGTGTGCAAAATTTGAGGTTAATCGGACGTGATTTGATAGGCTTAAGCATCAAAAATAAAAGTTGGAAAGTTCAAAGTTCATAAAGCTCGAATTGGGGTGTAATTCATGGTTTTAGCGTTGTTTGATGTGATTTGAGTCTTTGAGCAAGTCCCTAATGTGCTATAGGATTTGTTGGGGTCCCGGGGGTCTCGGGTGGATTCCGGATGGTTAACGGATCAAAAATAAATTTTTGGGAAGGTTGGTGTTGCTGGTTGCTGGTATTTCCGCTTATGCGAAAATGAGACCACAGAAGCAAGGAAGTAACCGTAGAAGCGGTTGGGAGTGAGGTGAGCTGAGACCGCAAAAGCGGTTCCTCTTAAGCGGAAATTAGACCACAGGAGTGGTCCAACCCAATTTGGCTAGAACCGCAGAAGCGATCCAGCCCAATTTGGCAAAACTGCAGAAACGGCCCAAAATCGCAAAAGCGGTTTCCGTAGAAGCGGTAATTGTACCGCAGAAGCAGAAACGTCTGGAGGCAGAAGCATTGTTTTAAAAGTTGGATTTTGGCCATTTCTCTCTCATTTATCATGGGTTTGGTGATTTTGGGAGGATTCAAGAGAGGTTCTTCATCAACAATGTTAAGGTAAGTTATTTCTACCTATTATGAGTTAAATACATTAATTATGTATGGATTTTGGTATGAAAATGGGTAGAAAATTGAGGGTTAGAGGAAGTCCTAGAAATATTGTGTTCTTGGCATTTAGCCACGATTTTGAGTATGGAATTAAGAGAAAATTATATATTTGAGTTCCTAAGGTCATGGGTAAACTTTATCTTCAAAAAAATTTGGATTCCGGGCACGTGGGCCGGAGGGCGTTTTGGTCAACTTTCCAATCGGGGTTAGGAATTTCTATAAATTAGTTTATAATGAATTTTTGAGCATATATTAATGGATTTGCATAACCATTGGCTAGCCTTCGAGCGTGGTGCATCAATTGGAGCCTTCGGAAGAATGTAGAATGTCGGTTGTGGATCTTCGGAGCGAGGTGAGTGTCCTTTCTAATCTTGTGCGGGGGAATTTACCCCATAGGTGAAGTGATTGATTATGTGCTCATATTTGTGGGGGCTACGTACGCACGAGGTGACGAGAGTCCGTGCGTAGCTACTATTATGCTATTGTCCGGGTAGTTAGGACCCATCAGTATGTTATACTTGGATTAATTTTGAACCCATCGATGACTTGGATTGTTTAAATCACCTTTGATTAGTAAACGAATTTAAAAAGAGATTAAACATCATTTCTTGAATTGTTAAACAGAGAATTGGTTTTTTTTGGATAATTATTCCCCGATAAAATTCTAATTGGCTATCTGAGCACGTATTTTATGTGTACTTGCGTCGCATGGATGATTTGCGAGCAGGGTGATTATTTATTTTATGTTGACCGCGTCGCATGGATGATTCGCGAGTGGGGTAATAGATCACATTGAATTAATAAATGGATTTCTAAAATGACTTAAGCTTCGTTTTCTCAAATTATTAAAGAGAATTGGCCTTTCTTGGATAATTGCTCCATGTTGACTTTTTGACTGATTGTCTGTCTGTGTGTGTTTATTTTGGAACGGGCCGAACGCCTCGGTAGATTAATAGATGCATCTATAGGCGCGCCGTCGACCCTCGGCAAGTGCACATTTATTTCTATTGGATCGGGCCGTCGCCTCGGCATGATTTGCGTATGCTTGTATCGTTGCCTGGACTTATTTATGTTGTTGCATGCCTCACTACGCTCGAGATAATTGTTTTAGCAATGAAAAGAAATCTTGGAAGTTTCCGATGAAAGAATTTCGTGTTTACTTGTTTCCTCTATCTGGATTAACATCATGTCTAAAAATATAAATCCACTGCTTAATATGTATATTATGGATAAATAATCATTAGACTATTAGAGAGTGTCATAGTTGACCATCTCCTCTCTACTCCTTCGGGATTAGGCGGGATACTCACTAAGTACACGTTGATTACGTACTCATACTACACTTCTGTGCATTTTTTTGTACAGGTATATACACCTCTAGTAGCCTGCTGAACATAGCAGCATGGATGACTCTAGGACTAGGTGAGCTGCATTGTTCGAGACGACCCGCAGCTTGTGTAGTTCCTTCTAGTATTTTCTTATTATTTATTCCCTGTCCACTGTATTTCAGACATATGTTGTATTTTATCCTCCATATCGATAGTTGCGTATGCACTTGTGACACCGGGTTTCTGGGATGGTTTGAAGTATTTTATTAACTGTTCAACATGTAAATTTGATTTGAAACTATATCCTTTAAAATTACTTAATAATGAACGAAAAATCCTGGATTTCAAAAGTGTTAAAATGAGATTTAATTAAGTAATTTGAGTTGGCTAGCCTGACGGCGGTGACCGGCACCACCATGGCCCTTAATGGATTTTGGGTCGTGACAATATGGTATCAGAGCACTAGGTTCCCGTCGGTCTCACGTGGCATGAACGAGTCTAGTAGAGTCTCGCGGATCGGTACGGAGACGTCTGTACTTATCCTCGGGAGGCTGCAGGACCGTTAGGAGTACTTCCCTTCTTGATTTCCTTTTCGTGCGGTTCGATTCCTTTGAGGCTTATGCCTTTGATTTCTTCCTACTCATTCTTATGCAAGCGCTTGTTATAAATTGAAAATTGAAGGGTTGTAATGGCACTACAAATGTGGTGCGGGATGATTTTCCCGGTATAGTTGATTGGACTATTATAGTCACACTTTGGAGGGATATTCTATTATTTCAGCTCAGTAACAGAACTTCTAAGAGCCTTGAGGCTAGGCATAGGTTGTTATGATGCTTATGAGCGATTATTCTGCAGAGTTGTTGTAATGGTAGGGTGTTGCCCATGTGTCGGGGCTGTGAATAAATTTCAAAGGAGGTTTACTCAGCGCGTAATCAAGGGATTCAGTATTTTATTCCCAGTAGGGGAAAGTCAATCGAACTAAGGATGGCCAGATGGGGACTGGTAGAAGTAATGAAATATGGTAATTGCAAGCATGGTGGAGTTCTCCTCTATATGGGGGTGTTGTTGTCCTAATTGAACGCTTTAAGCTTGTCAGTGTTATGACTGCAACAATTTGCCTTGGGGCAAGATATTGTGAAATAGTATTAAAGATACTACTGTCAGATATCGCATGACGTGGTGGTTTAAGATCAAATCAGAATGTCTGATTTTGACGGCTCGATAAAGATGACCTTTGGAAAGGTTTAAAGTTAGTAGCAATGGTGGGTTCAAGTGCCACGAAGATAGATTTTATTTAGGGCAACAATTGAGCAGCGAGGTATGAGGAAGGACATGTGGGAGGTGCCAGGCAGTGTTTAAAATTTCTTGAAGGCCAAGTATGAGAAGCAAGGTCAAGTGACCGATTAAGGAGATGAGTTCCGCCAAGGTGGGAGAGTGGCGGGTGTTGCACATAGGGCTTAGTAGTAGGATGACCACGCACCCTAAGGACAGTTTTGATCGAATTGGGGATTTTACTGATTAGTGATTGAAGCCTGCAGGTATAATGTGAAGTATGGGCTATTATGCGGCAGAAGATTGATATGGCGGAAATGAGCTGCTTGAAATGGAGGAGGGTGCAGCATAACCCTGAATTTGGAAGGATGCTGCCGCACATTTAATTGATGTTCGCAAGGAGCGAATGGACTTGTGCAACTGGAAGGTGAGCTCGGACTCAGGATGGGCTACTGGTGTCATAGGGAATGTACCCCGTGCAGCGGCGTGGGAAAATATTGGGAGGTGATTCCCCTAGGTGGGTTATTCCCTGGGAGCATATTAGAGGTCGCGTGGTTGGCGAAGCTTCTGCAATGAATTATATTGGCTGTTCAACAAAGAGAATTGTCGTGTGAATGTGGATGAAGACTCAGAATATGAAAGATATGGATTTACAGGAAGATCCCGAGAGATTTTGATAATTGGTGGCGCGAGGTTAAGTGAATAAGAGGTAAAAAGGTCGGGCGAACTCAAGAATGGTGAAATGATGGCTTCAAGCTAAGTGGGAGAGTCACACCGCTTATGATTGGGTTGTATGATTAACTACTTGTACGATTTCTGGTTATTAGCATGTTGATGGATTAATTCAACAACTAGAAAAGACCATAAGTAGTACATTGAGCGGCGGAATTATTAAGGATGTGCTATGGTTAGCCTTGTGGGCTCATGTTCGAACATGGGAAAAGATTCAGAATTTATGCCTTGTATAGAAGCGGGTTTAAAGGGGAGTGGTTCTGCCAGGTGCTTCGTTGAGAGGGTATTAATATGCCAGAAGATTCATGGAGTCGATTATATTCGGCACCAAGTTAGAGTGGGTGGCTCTCAGTAACAGTCCTAGTGGAACTCAAAAGATAAAGTGTGGTACCTAATGATTTCAAGACTATAAGTACAACTAAAAATCAAGCTTTGTAGAAGCTTATGAGACGGTGCCCAGAATGTTCTATGATGTGTTACCTTGTGGTGTAGTATTTGAGAAATGTGAAATAATTCGTGAGATTTGAGACAGCATGGTCTCGCAATTCAAGGTCACTCGGGGGGAGTGTAGAGGGAGTATGTTATGTGTTGAAGAGAATTAGTATTATTTTCGAAGCAATCAAGGATAAATTGGAGGGAACGAGATTGATTAGCCATATTTTAATTTGGCATGTTGGGGTCTGTGATCCATTCATTCAGCGTGATCGAGTTATGCGTTTGATTTGTGGCAGTATGTGTGAGGATTGTCGGCCGCCGTAATTGATAACATTCTAAACCATTCTACTGTTGTGGCTTGTTAAGTGGAAGCGGATTTCGGAAGGGCTATGGTGGCTTGGACCACTACTTACAGATTTGCATATTCTACAGTTATGGGAAATTACCTGTGTATTGCCATGATTCTCCCGAAGTGAGTTAAGTGAAAAGTTCGTATATGATGAAGTGTTAAAATATTAATGATTTCAGAGTTATGATGAAAAATCGTATTATATCGTATGTTGGCACGTTGGGTGCAGTGAGTACCATGGAAATACGAAGTGAGGATCAAGGTTTCAGTTCAGTGTTGACAAGGATGTCACGGGCTCGGATGAGCAAGGAAAAGGTTGAATGATTAGAGTAAATTGGCATTTTCCTCAGCATCACCTTATATCGATGGGTTGAGGAAGAGGTTTTGCATCCTGGTTAAGGATTTTGGATTGCTTTTCAGCATTAGTGCGTCCAATGGTTTAGATGTGCGGACCCGTTATTTATTTCGGAAGATTGTGGGAGTGTGTCCCATGGAAGATTGTATAAGCATGACATGTAGTCACTTGATTGGCTAAACATTTAAACCAAGTATGAGGATTGTGGTAATATCATTAATTTGAGAATTTATGCCTGGAGGGCACTTTGTATATTGGGTTATGAACTGAGGAGGTTGATCCGATTATGATGGTTATTCTTACGTTATATGAGGCAAAGGGGGGGTTACTATGGACCTTTGAAAGGTCATTGGCTAAGTTGGTGCAATCAGAAATCGTCTTGAGATCGGTGGATTGATTTATTTTCGAACATGGCTTTTATATTAGGCCAGTTGTGTTCGTTTCAGCAAGCGTTCCCTATGGAGGAACAGTCGAGGTGTTATTTTGTCATTAGCTATTCCAGGTAATGATGTATTGCGCCGTATGAGTTGGAAGATGGCTTAGTAAATTCTTATGTGTTGACGTTCCGCGTTGCCATGATGTTATGTGAGCAGGATGGCTCTTGAGATTTAGATCTTGTATCGCACCTCAATAGTGCTTGAGTTATGTAGCCTATCGCTATGAGTTTTCTCAAGGATGGTATTATTCACTTAGCGTGCTTGCGATCAAAATTCGATATTCTTATCGTAATGAGCAGATTTAGCTCGAAGTGCAATCTCCTTATATGAGATCTATGTGTGGATCGGGTGTCACACTGCCATCGGTATGTTATTTGGATGGGTTTGCGTGCCGCAACAGTGTGATGTCGAGTCTGGTTTTTCTATATGCTGATTTTATGTGTTTCGCTTCCTATCTTCTAAGAAAAGTCCGTACTAGTGCGGGGGTTAGGTAATTCCTTTCAGATTTCGATTTTTGTTTGTGTTGTGTTCGGATTGGTGGCCTATTGGCACATTCTGGCGTCATATGAGACTTGTGATCGCATTCTGAGTGCCTTATTGCCTGAGCAGTTCATATTGGGTAAGATGAGATTGTGGGATTTAGGATCAATGCAATCTGATTATATGAAGTATATAAAGGAGCGAAGATCGTTATTTGGTTCAGAATGTGGTAATGTTTCTTGTCAGAAGTATAGACTCGATGATTGGTTGACTCGGCAGTTGATTATGAATTTCGGCATCTCATCCATCGTAGTGGTATTGTGATAGTTAGAGTAAGACCTATGTAGGTCATGAGGTGCAATGGGAGCATCAGATTCGTGGAATTTCGATTAATTCAAACATAAATGTTATTGTGGTCCTATGAGTAAAGTGATGCAAAATGTGAATTTAGCGGAGTTATGCAGTCATGTTTGAGTACAACGTATAGTGATTGATTCGGCGATCGTATGTTGGAAACAGGCCTAGCATAGAATTCTAGATGTTGGACTTGGGCTCTAAGGCTTATTTGCTTGAATAAAAGGGAATATCTTCAGAATTTATCGAGCCAATATGCTCAGCTAAGTTGTGGTAGCACGGGGAGGTGCATGGGAAGTTAAACATCATTTTCAGGCTACTTCAGTATAGTTCTCATCACGTTCGAGGACGAACGTAGGTTTAAGTGGGAGAGAATATAAAGATCCGACCGGTCGTTTTGAGCCCTAGCGCATCGTTCAGCAGTCTGAGGCCATGATCAGCTTCATTTATGGTATTGTGACTTGTTCACATGGTCGGAATTTAAATTTAAGAAGATCAGAGTTAAATTTAAATGAAAACTCTCATTTGAGAAGCTTAAAGTTGAAAGAATGAACTAGGATTGGAATTTTGAGTAAACAACATCGGAATCAGGATCTGAAGGTTCCAGCATGTTCGTATGATGATTTCGGACTTGGGCGTATGCCCGGATTGTGTTTTGGATAATCCGGGAGCGTTTTGGCGCCTATTGTGGAAGTTAGCATTTTAGAAGGAATTTCTTAAGTTTGGCTTGAAGTGCATTTCAGTGTTATCGATGTCCGTTTGGAATTTCGAGACTAGGAGTAGCTCCGTGATTCTAGAGTTGGGAGCGCGATCGGAAGTAAATTCGGAGGTCTGTAGGTCATTTTGAAGTCATTTGGCTAAAGATAGAAATTTGAAGATTTTTGGGAAGTTTGACCGGAAGTGGACTTTTTGATATCAGGGTCTAAATCCGATTCCGGATGTTGGAGTAGGTCCGTAATGTCAAATATGACTTGTTTGCAAAATTTGAGGTCAATCGGACGTGATTTGATAGGCTTAAGCACCAGAAATAAAAGTTGGAAAGTTCAATGTTCATAAAGCTCGAATCGGGGTCTAATTCATGGTTTTAACATTGTTTGACGTGAGTTGAGTCTTCGAGCAAGTCTGTAATGTGCTATGGGATTGGTTGGGGTCCCGGGGGGCTCGAGTGGATTCCGGGTGGTTAACAGATCAAAAATTGATTTTTGGGAAGGCTGGTGTTGCTAGTTGCGGGTATTTCCGCTGCTGCGGAAATGAGACCGCAGAAGCGGCTCCGCAGAAGCAAGGAAGTAACCGCAAAAGCGGTTGGGAGTGAGGTGAGCTGGGATCGCAGAAGCGGTCAGGAAACTGCAGAAGCGGTTCCACTTAAGTGGAAATTAAGCCGCAGGAGCGGTCCAACCCAATTTGGCCAGAACCGCAGAAGCGGCCCAAAACCGCAAAAGCGATTTTCGGAGAAGCGGTAATGGTACCGGAGAAGTGAAAATGTCTGGAGGCAGAAGCATTGTTTTAAAAGTCGGATTTTGGCCATTTCTCTCTCATTTCTCATGGCTTTGGCGATTTTGGGAGGATTCAAGAGAGGTTCTTCATCAACAATATTAAGCTAAGTTATTTCTACCTATTATGAGTTAAATATATTAATTATGTATGGATTGTGGTATGAAAATGGGTAGAGAATTGAGGGTTAGAGGAAGACCTAGAAATATTGTGTTCTTGGAATTTAGCCACGATTTTGAGAATGGAATTAAGAGAAAATTATATATTTGAGTTCCTAAGGTCATGGGTGAACTTTATCTTCGAAAATTTTTGGATTCCGGGCACGTGGGCCCGATGACGTCTTGGTCAACTTTCCAATCGGGGTTAGAAATTTCTATAAATTAGTTTATAATGAATATTTGAGCATATATTAATGTATTTGCGTAACCATTGGCTAGTCTTGGAGCATGGTGCATTAATTGGAGCCTTCGGAAGAATGTAGAATGTTGGTTGTAGATCTTCAGAGCGAGGTGAGTGTCCTTTCTAATCTTGTGAGGGGGAATTTACCCCATAGGTGAAGTGATTGATTATGTGCTCCTATTTATGGGGGCTACATACGCGCGAGGTGACGAGATTTCGTGCGTAGCTACTATTATGCTATTGTCCGGGTAGTTAGGACCCATCAGTATGTTATACTTGGATTAATTATGAACCCATCGATGACTTGGATTGTTTAAATCACCTTTGATTAGTAAACGAATTTAAAAAGAGATTAAACATCATTTCCTGAATTGTTAAACAGATAATTGGTTTTGGTTGGATAATTATTCCCCGATAAAATTCTAATTGGCTATCTGAGCACGTATTTTATGTGTACCTGCGTCGCATGGATGATTCGCGAGCAGGGTGATTGTTTATTTTATGTTGACCGCATCGCATGGACGATTCGCGAGCTAGGTAATAGATCACATTGAATTAATAAATGGATTTCTAAAAAGACTTAAGCTTCGTTTTCTCAAATTATTAAAGAGAATTGGCCTTTCTTGGATAATTTCTCCACGTTGACTTCTTGACTGAGTGTCTGTTTGTGTGTGTTTATTTTGGTACGGGCCGAACGGCTCGGCAGATTAATAGATACATCTATAGGCGCGCCGTCGACCCTTGGCAAGTGCACATTTATTTCTGTTGGATTGGGCCGTCACCTCGGTATGATTTGCACATGCTTGTATCGCTGCCTGGACTTATTTAAGTCCGAATCACGTCAAACGACGTCCGTTTTAAACCAAATTTTACAGGAAGGACTTAAAACATACATAAGACCTGTATCAGGAGCAAGAACCAAAATACGGGCCCGATACCATTGCTTTCTAATCAGATTTCATTTCAAATTTCTTAAACATTTTCAGAAAACAATTTCACTTAAAAATTCATTTCTCGGGCTCGGGACCTCGGAATTCTTTTCCGCGCATATGGCCAAGTCCCATATTTTCCTACGGATCCTCTGAGACCATCAAATCACGGGTCCGAGTTCGTTTGTCCAAAATGTTGACCAAAGTTAAATTTATTCATTTTAACATCAAAATATAGCATTTTTGACAGAATTTTGTATTTAAGCTTTCCGGCTACGCGTCCGGACCAGGCACGCATCGAGAAAAATTTAAAAGAGGTTTTCAAGGCCTTGGAGACACATAATTTAATTAAAAATAGGTGATGACCCTTTGGGTCGTCACATTCTCCACCTCTAAAATAACCATTCGTCCTCGAACGGACAGAAGAAGGAAGTGCCTGAGTCTGGGAAAATATGAGGATAATGGCTCCGCATATCGGACTCAGACTCCCAGGTCGATGCCTAGGAGGCTGAACTCTCCACTGAACATGAATAGAAGAGAAACTCTTCGACCTCAACTGACAAATCTGCCGGTCTAGAATAGCTACCAGCTCCTCCTCATAAGACAAGTCATTGTCCAACTGGACTGTGCCAAAATCTAACACGTGGGTTGGGTCACCGTGATACCTCTGAAGCATGGACACATGAAACACTGGATGCATGGCTAATAAGCTCGGCGGCAAAACAAGACTATAAGCCACCTCTCCCATTCTATAAAGAATCTCAAACAGACCAATGAACCTAGGGCTAAGCTTTCCCTTCTTCCCAAATCTCATCACGCCCTTCATAGGCGACACTTGGAGCAATACCCGCTCACCAACCATAAAAGCCACATCTCGAACCTTGCGGTCTGCATAGCTCTTTTGCCTGGACTGAGCTGAACGATGCCTATCCTGAAAGATCCTGACCTTGTCCAAGGCCTCCTGAACCAGATCCATACCCAACAACCGAGCCTCTCCCGGTTCAAACCATCCAATTGGAGACCGACACTGCCTACCATATAAAGCCTCATAAAGAGCCATCTGGATGCTCGACTTGTAGCTATTGTTGTAGGCAAACTCTGCTAAAGGCAAAAACTGATCCCACAAACCTCCAATGTCAATAGCACAAGCTCGGAGTATATCCTCCAAAATCTGAATAGTCGGCTCGGACTGTCCATCCGTCTGGCGATGAAATGTTGTGCTCAACTCAACCTTTGTGCCCAACTATCACTGAACTGCTCTCCAGAAGCGAGAGGTAAACTGCATACTCCGGTCCGAAATGATAGATACGGGCACACCATGAAGGCGAACAATCTCCCGGATATAGATCTTAGCTAACCTCTCGGATGAATAGGAGACTGCCACAGGAATGAAATACGCCAACTTGGTTAGCCTATCAACAATGACCTATACTACGTCGAACTTCTTCCGAGTCAGCGGAAGTCCAGTAACAAAGTCCATAGTGATCCGCTCCCACTTCTATTCGGAAGATCAATCCTTTGAAATAAACCACCAGGACTCTGATGCTCGTACTTAACCTGCTGACAATTCAAACAACGAGCCACATATGCTATGATATCCTTCTTCATTCTACGCCACCAATAATGCTACCGAAAATCCGGATACATCTTCGCGGTGCCTGGATGAATAGAGTACCGGGAGCTATGGGCCTCCTCCAATATCAACTCTCGGAGCCTATCCACATTAGGCACACATACTCGACCCTGCAATCTCAAAAGTCCATCATCATCTAAGGTAACTTGCTTGGCACCTCCGCGCTGCACCATGTCTCTAAGGACACATAAATGTTGATCATCATACTGTAGATCACGGATACGCTCCAATAATGAAGAACGAGCGATTGTGCAAGCTAACACACGACTAGGATCAGAAACATCCAGTCTCATGAACTAATTGGCCAAGGCCTGAGCATCCGAAGCAAGCGGCCTCTCACCGACCAGAATATAAGTAAGACTACCTATACTGGCTGACTTCCTACTCAAATCATCGGCCACCACATTTGCCTTTCCCGGGTGATATAAGATGGTGATATCATAATCTTGTGGTCCGTGAAAACCTCATATGCCACGCCATACAGATAATGCCTCCAAATCTTCAATGCGTGAACTATGGCTGCGAACTCCAAATCATGAACTGGATAGTTCTTCTCATGATTCTTCAACTGCCTCGAAGCATAGGCAATGACTTTGCCATCCTGCATCAACACTTCTCCAAGCCCAACACGGGAAGAATCATAATAGACTGTATAAGGCCCTAAACTTGTGGGAAAAACCAACACCGGTGCTGTAGTCAGAGCTGTCTTGAGCTTCTGAAAGCTTTCCTCACACTCATCCGACCATCTAAACTGGGCACCCTTCTGGGTCAATCTGGTTATCGGGGCTGCAATAAATGAAAACACCTCCACGAACCATTGATAGTAGCCTGCCACCCCAAGAAACTCCGAATCTTTGTAGCTAATGCTGGTCTAGGCCAGCTCTTGACTGCCTCAATCTTCTTTGGATCAACTTGAATGCCCTGTGCTGACATAACATGACCCAGAAATGCAACTGAACCAAACCAGAACTCACACTTTGATAACTTAGCATACAACTGACTATCTCTCAAAGTCTGAAGAACCACTCTAAGGTGCTGCTCGTGCTTCTCTTGGATACGGGATATATCAATATATCATCAATGAAGACTATCACGAATGAATCCAAATAAGGCCTGAACACTTGGTTCAACAAATCCATAAAAGCTCCTGGGGCATTAGTCAACCCGAATGACATAACCAAGAACTCATAATGCCCGTAACGAGTGCAGAATGCTGTCTTAGGGACATCAGATGCCATAATCCTCAATTGATGGTAGCCAGATCGCAAGTCAATCTTGAAAAATACCTTGGTACCCTAAAGCTGGTCGAAAAAATCATCAATCCTCGACAGCGGATATTTAATCTTGACTGTAGCCTTGTTCAATTGCCGGTAATCAATACACATTCTGATTGACCCATCCTTTTTCTTGACAAATAACATCGGCGCACTCTATGTTTAAATACTGGGTCTAATGAAACACTTCTCAAGCAAATCCTACAATTGTTCCTTTAACTCTTTCAACTCAGGCGGTGTCATACAATACGGCGGGATAGAAATGGGCTAAGTGCCCGGTACCAGATCAATGCAAAAGTCAATATCCCTGTCGGGTAGCATACTCGGCAGGTATGAAGGGAAAATATCAGGGAACTAATGAACAACAGGCACATAATCAATAGAGGGAACCTCAACACTAGAATCACGAACATAGGCTAAATAGGCCAAACACCCCTTCTCGACCATACGCCGAACCTTCACATACGATATAACATTGAAGGTAGAATGAATAGGAGTCCCTCTCCACTCTAGACGAGGCATACCTGGTAAATCTAAGGTCACAGTCTTGGCATAACTGTCTAAGATAGCGTGACAGGGTGATAAACAGTCCATACCTAATATAATATCGAAGTCAACCATGTCTAAAAGCAACAAATCTACATGAGTCTCAAGACCCCCAATCACCACTATACAAGAACGATGGACTCGATCGACCACAATAGAATCACCCACTAGTCTAGACACATAAATAGGAACACTCAATACATCACTAGGCATGACCAAGTACAAGGCAAAATAAGATGACACAAACAAATACGTAGTCCTCAGATCAAACAATACTGAAGCATCCCTATCATAAACCAGAACTGTACCTATAATAACCGCATCTAAAGCCTCTACCTCGGGCCTAGTCTAAAGAGCATAACATCGAGGCTGGGCCCTACCACTTTGATCTACCTCATTGGGACGGCCTGCTGCTGGCTGGCCTCCAACTCTGGTGGTCTGAGCTCCACCTTTAGGACATCTACCTCCATCTCTACCACCTCTACCCCCACCTCTAGCTAGCTGGGCGGGCTGTGGAACACTTGGTGCCTGAACCATGGCACGGGAACCCTGACGCTGAGAGCTACTCAATGCTCGTGGGAAAAACCTAGCAATGTAACCCGTGTCACCACAAGTGTAACAAGACCTCGGCTGCTGAGTCTGCTAGCCTTGTCGACCTGAATGACCTCCCCGAAAACTTTAAAGCGGCAATGCACTAATAAGAGATGGCAGTGCACTGAAAGACTACTGATCAGAATAGTGCGTGTGAGAACCACGGCCACCTGAGGCACCGTGAAAAACCTAGAGTGCTAACTGGAAGGGCCTAGGAGGATGACCCCTATCATACGAATCTCTACCTCCAGACAAGGCACCACTGAATCTGCCTAACTTATGGGGTCTCTTGTCTGCCCTATGACCACCCCCTATGATAATACCATCTCAACTCTCCAGGCCATACTGGCCACCTCCTGGAAGGATATCTCACTCCCAGCCTCCCTAGCCATCTGGAGATGAATAGGCTGAATGAGCCTATCAATAAACCGTCTCCCTCTCTCCCTCTCTGTGGGAAGTATAATAAGAGCATGGCGAGCTAAATTAATTAACCTGGTCTCGTATTGGGTGACTGTCACGGATCCCTCTTGGAGACGCTCAAACTACCTCCGATAGGCCTCTCACTGTTTAATAGAGAGAAACTTCTCCAGAAATAGTTGCGTGAACTGCTCCCAGGTCAAGGCTGGCGACCCTGTTGGTCTAGCTAAGCAATAATCCCTACACGAAGTCTTGGCAGATCCAGACAAGAGAAATGTAGCGAAATCAACCCCATTGGTCTTAACAATACCCATGTTCTGAAGAACCTCGTAGCAGCTGTCCAGATAATCTTGAGGATCCTCGGTAGATGCACCGCTGAAGGTAGTAGTGAAGAGCTTGGTGAACCTATCCAATCGCAATAAAGTATCAGCAGCCATAGCTGCCCCATCACCGGCCCGGGCTACCACGCCCGGTTGAGCTGCTCCAACTGGCAGAACTACTGGAGTCTAAATCTGGGGAGCTACCTGCTCCGGAGTACGAGTAGCAGGAGTCTGGGCTCCTCCTATAGCCTGAGAAGTGGTTGGTGCTACAAGAAGCAAGCCTGCACGGGTGACACTCTCCATGAGGCCCACCAATCGGACCAGAGTATCCTGAATAACTGGGATAGTAATAAACCCCTCAGTGACCTGAGTTGGGCCCACCAGAACTGCTAGGGTCGAAACCTCATCGTAAAAATCAACTTGAGGCTCCGCCACTGGTGTGCTGCTCGGGGCTGAGCTCTGCCCCTACCTCGGCCTCTAGCATAGCCTCGGCGTCAGCCTCTGCTCCTACTGGGTGTTGCTTCTGGGGGCTCAGGCTACTGAGCGGTATATGAGGAAGCACGTGTTCTCGCCATCTACGAAAGAACAGAGTAGAAATTCAATTAGCATTGAGAAACCAAATTGAACGACAAGAAAAAACAATTATGAAACTTCTCCTAACTCTGTAGCCTCTTGGGGATAGATATAGACATCTCCGTACTGATCCCTCAGACTCTACTGAGCTTGTCCATGAGTTGTGAGACCTATGTAACCTAGAGCTCTGATACCAACTTGTCACGACCCAGAATTCCCACCCTCAAGAGTCGTGATGGCGCCTACTCGTAGAAGCTAGGCAAGACACACATTTAGAATCCATCATTACTTTTGTTTTACATCCATTTTTACCAATTTAATTAATAGGAAATAAATAATTAAACAACAGCGGTATTCGTAATTTAGTGGAAGACTTAAACGAGATAACCCAAAATAATAAAAAAAATCCACATATGCCTCTACCCAGAACTGGCGTCACAACATCCACGGATTACTAAGATTTACTATATACAACCGTTTGAAAGAAAACAACATTGTCTATCTCGAATACAAGAGGTAACAGAACATAAATAAAGATAGAGGAGATTCCGGGCCTGCGGACGCTTGCAACGCTACCTCGGTATCTCGGTGGACCGAAGGCTGGTTCCCGAGCTACTGCTGTGGTCCGGTACCTAGATCTGTGAAAAATGGCACAGAGTGTAGTATCAGCACAACCGACCCCATATGCTGGTAAGTGTCTAGCCTAACCCCGGCGAAGTAGTGACGAGGCTAGACTCGACTACCACATAAACCTGTGCAGTTATATATACATATACAGCAAAATCGAGATACAGAGATAACCAATCAATATGGGAGGGAGAGGATGCTATGGGGAAAGTAACAATTCCAAGTAAAGGTCATCAAGTAACGAAGGGAAACAACATAACTCAAACATGAATAATGAATCGGAAGGCAGCAAGTGCACGACATCACCCTTCGTGCTTTTGATCTCATCCTCACCAAGCAATGATATAATAAAATGTGCACGGCATCACCCTTCGTGCTTTACACTCTTTCCTCACAATAAATAAACAATGCATGGCATCACCCTTCCTACTTTACGCTCTTTTCTCACAATAAACAAACAATGCACGTCATCACTCTTCGTGCTTTAACACTCTTCCTCACCCAAACAACAATGACAAACAAGGGGCAAGGGAATAAACAAAATAATAATAGAAATCCCGGCAGGGGAACACAATTAAACAATTAAATCCCAGCAAGGGTACAACATCAATAATCTCAACATCCCGGCAAGGGAAAATAATCAACAAGCAACAATATCCGAGCAAGGGAACAATTTAATAACTCTTTCTCTTTCTTTTAGTTTTATTTCATAACTCACTTTACCACTTAAGCCAATGCTCCAAAGGTTTCAGTAATCTCATATACTTTCACAATTGTGTTATAAATTGAGCTAATACTCCTCGATGTTCACAGGTAATAATTTCCTTCCACAAGCTTTTCACAACAAATAGGAATCGTCACCAAGGCATGAGAGATACAACGAAATCAAGATATTTACAATTTAAAGAATCACGGTCATGCTAGGCACCAACGTATAGATACTCGTCACCATGCCTATACGTCGTACTCGACAATTACCACATATCAAATAGGACTCAACTCTTAATCCCTCAAGCTAAGGTTAGACCAAACACTTACTTCGAACTTCCACGGCCAACTCAATCCTCAACAACCGCCTTTCCTTTCGAATTCGACTCCAACTCAATTGTATCTATACATAAATGACTTCATAACATCAAATGATGCTAAAAAATTCAAATCCAATACTTAGTTATAGCTTTTCCATCATTCTTCCAAAAAACCCAAAAATCGACCATGAGCCAGCTTGGTCAAAACACGAGTATCGAACCAAAATCAAATCACTCATTCACCCACGAGCCCAAATATATAATTATTTTTAGAATTCGACCCCAAAATGAGGTCTAAATCACAATTAATTAAAAAGCCCTAACTGTACCCAAATCCCTAATTTTCTACCCTTAAACACATGTTTTAGGCCTAAGGATTCAATAGATGTTGATGGAAAATGAAGAAAACTAGTTAAAAATGCTTACCCAAGAAACTTTGGTGAAGAAATGCTTCAAAAATCACCTAGGAGCTTTGGAGAAGAAAGGGTTTACGAGATCGCGTTTTTGGTGCTGTTTAAAAATCACTGGACAGGCCTTCATCGCGTTCGCGATAGGCCTGTCATGTTTGTGATGAAGCCAGCTTAAATAGCCTTCGCGTTCACGATTAAAGGCTCACGTTCGCGGAGCATCAGCTCCTAGAGCCTTCGTGTTCGCGACCCAGTGATCGTGTTTGCTTAGCTTTAATACCCCAACCCCTGCTCAGGCCCACTTTGGTCTTCATGTTCGCGAAGCCAAGAACGCGTTCACGAAGGTATATGTAACGACCCAACTGGTCGTTTTGCATTTTCGAACACCTTTCCCCTAAATAATACTTTCCGCACTTGCTTTAGCTAATTTATGACTTGCAGGGACGGGTGGTTCGGAAGTTAGAAGTGTCTGAGCGAGATTAAGCCTAGTTGCTTCTTTAAGTTTCTTTAAAAAGGCCAAGTTTTACCTCGGTCAATATTTTGGGGAAACAGACCCGGAATCATGATTTGACAATTTCTTAGGGTCCGCGAAAAAATATAGGACCTGGGCGTATGCTTGGAATTGAATTCCGAGGTCCTTTGCCCGAGTAATGAATTTTTATGTAAAATTGTTAAGTTTAAGTTCCAAAGAATTAAATAAACTAAGAAATCATTATTTTCATAGGTATCGTGTTCGGATTTTGATTTCGAAACTTGGTACAAGTCCAAAATATCTGTTAAGACCCACCTGTAAAATTTGGTGTCAATCCAAGTAGTTTAAGGGCGTTTTGACCCGTTGAAAGGAAATTAAGAACTTGAAATTCATTAAGTTGATTCAATTGGTTTTGGGGTTCGACTCCTTGATTTAGCGTTGTTTTGGGCGTTTCGAGGGTCCGACTAGGTCCGCTTTGTGATTTCAGACTTGTCGGTATGTTTGGGCGGGGCTCGAGAGCCCCGAGCGTCAAATGGTCGAGGTTCGAGCAAAGTTGAAACTTAGAGAAAAACCAACTTTGCTGCTTCTGTCATAACCGCTTCTGCGGCTCTGGGACTGCAGAAGCGGTCGTTTGATCGCAAAAGCGGTGTGGGCAGCTTAGGAAAAATCGCAGAAGCGATTTCAAGATCGTAGAAGCGGTCCCGCATAGGAGGCTTCTGGACCGCAGAAGCGGTACTTCCAATTTGGGCCGGGACCGCAGAAGCGGCCCATTTTCCGCAGGAGCAGATTCCGCAGAAGCAGAAATTCGTCCGCAAAAGCGAAAATCGCTGGGATAGTGGAGTTCATTTAATACGAACCCAACCCCATTTCCTTCATTTCTCATTATACATTGGGGCGATTTTGGTGATTCCAAAGGGGGAATTTCAACATAACATCACAAGGTAAGTAATCCCCATTTATTCTTAGTTTAAATATATAAATATTAGATAGATTTAACACTAATAATTAAGTAAAATCAAAGTGGTTAGGGCTAGACCTAGGGTTTTCATGGAATTAAAATTTAACCACATGATTATCTATGTAATGAACTAGAAATAATATATTAGTGATCCTCAGGTTATAGAGAATAATTTTCTTCGAAAAATCTCGGGATCCGGGCACGTGGGCCCGGGGTCGTAATTTAGGAAATTTATGGGAAAGGTTTGGAAATCACTTGAATAGTTAGAATTCAACCTTGTAAGCCCTTATTGACTAATCCCTATATTGTTTAACTAGTTCGTGCACTTTCGGCTTCGCTTTGAGGTTTCGGGCTTGTTCTTGATAGTTGGAAGTACGCTTCGGAGCAAGGTGAGTCTTCTTTCTAACCTCATGAGGGGGAATTGTCTCTTTAGGACTAATAACTGATAAAATTGCTATTAAATGCGGGGGCTACGTACGTACTAGGTGACAAGAGTCCGTGCGTAGCTACTATGATATTAAATGTTTGGGTAGTTTAGGACCTACATCATGCCTAATGTGAGATATCCATTATTTGAATTATCAAAATGATCTTTTATGATATGTTAAGAGACTAGAGAAGAACGAAAAATGAACATACGAATATTGTTGAACCTTGTAAGGATTTCCTTGTGTATAAATGATGCCTTTGTGTGCATTCTTGATATTTTAAATTGATATTTGAGGATCGGGCCGATCGCCTCGGTGAAATAGATGCATCTATGGTACGGGCCGCTCGACCCTCAGCAGTGTACAATTTATATTCTGTTCGAGCGGACCGTCGACCTCGGCATTGTTGCGCATGATATATATATACACACACATACATGTATGCTCGGGCTTAGAACTTTCATGATTTATTGCTAATTTTTGTAAAAGAGGAAAAAAATTAAAGGAAAAATGTGATTAAGAGCATGATTATGACTTCCATGATAACTGTCGTATAAATGAACTATTTATGCTCTAAATTGTACATCATTATTGTAATGTTATGTTGACCTAGTGGGTATCAAGTTGATCTCTCTTCTCTACCTCTTCGAGATTAGGTGGGATACTCACTGAGTACATATTATTTATGTACTCATGCTACATTTCGGTACTTAAATGTACAGGTTCTGAGGCCAATTCATCTGGTTACCGATCGGGCACGCGCCAGTGAGCTGCGGCAGAGACTTCTACGGTGAGCTGCTTCCCTTTTTATGCCGCTCAGCAGCCGGATGGAGTCTTCTTTTGTATTTTGCTGTCTTTCTTTATTTCAGACAGTAGGATAGAGGTGTTTGTATGTTCTACTAGATGCCCGTACTTGTGACACCAGGTCTTGGCACACACTTTCGTAGACTAGTTTTGGGTTGTAATATTATGTCCCTATATGGATTACTGTATCGGGTTTCCGAAAAACCCCTTTTCGGATGCTTATTTCCCTTCTCAAATATAGCGATGTTGGTAAACTTAGAAATGACTTCCGCACTTGGCTTGCCCGGCAGGGTTGTTAGGTGCCATATTGACCTATTATGAAAATGGGTCGTGACAGTATAGCCCCCCGCTGCCTCGCGTTCACGACCTGGTCTACGTTCATGTAGAAGAAAATTCCTTCAGTAATATTTTACTCATCACGTTCGTGAGGATCCTCCCGCGAAGGACATATCAGAACTGGAAACCTGCAACTTTTATAAGTCTAAAAGCATTCCGAAACACCTCCGAAATACACCCCTAGCCCTCGGGCTCTTAACCAAACACAGGTACTAACTCAACAACATCATACAAACTTATCCATGTGATCAAATCGCTTAAATAACCTAAAAAACATTGAATCAAACCTCAAAAATCAATAATTTTCCTCAAACTTCATCACGTTTCAAATTTAGAAATTCAAGTCCGAATCACGTCAAACGACATCCGTTTTAACAAAATTTTACAGGAAGGACTTAAAATATATATAAGACCTGTACCGGGTGTCGAAATAAAAATATGGGCTCGATACAATCGCTTTCTAATCATATTTTATTTTCAATTTCCTTAAACATTTTTAAAAAACAATTTCACTTAAAAATTTATTTCTCGGGCTCGGGATCTCGGAATTCGATTCCGTGCATACGCCTAAGTCCCATATTTTCCTACGGACATCCGGAAATGTCCAATCACGTATCAGCATATGTTTGCCCAAAATATTGGCCAAAGTCAAATTTATTCATTTTAACATCAATATTTAGCATTTTTCATAGAATTTCGTATTTAAGTTTTCCGGTTACGCGCCCGGACCGCGCACGCAAATCAAAGCAACTCTAAATGAGGTTTTCAAGGACTCGAAGATACAAAATTTAATTAAAAATAGGTGATGACCCTTTGGGTCGTCACAGTTAGCTTTATGTACAATTTGATTATGAAGTTTTCGTCTCTTCCTCTCACCATTATTTGCACTTGGATACAAAAAAAAAAGAGTTAATGTAATAGTCTCTTTGGATATTGAAGTGAAAGATTTCTAATGTCATATGGATTATTATTGTTTCAGACAAATAATAACTCCTAAGATAAATTCTCATAAAATTTAACTTATTTAATAACTAATATACGTAAAATTTAACTGGAATTAACTTATTCTAAATGTTATATGTTTCTAAATTTTCAAATAAGGAAAGATATAATAGTCAAATATTAGTTAACTTCAATGTTCTAAATACTACTTGTAAAGCATACCAATTAAATAACTTTTTATCCAATATAATATATATTTTAAATGATAAAATGATCGATCAATTTTCTGGTGCAGTTTCATGCTACTATAATAGTTTCTGGATAGAAAAAAAGAAGATAGATTAAAAGAGTGAAATATTATTTTCTTATCTATTTAATAGTTTTAATTTTATTCTTACATCGACATACAACTTAATAGAATAAATTAATATAATTTGTTGAAAATATTAAATGTTGGTAGAATTGTTCTTAATAAAATTACTCTAATTGTTGACTACTTCAAATGGACGTAAAATTTTGTAGCGACTTTCCAAATATTCGACTTTTTAATTGATTTATTGAAGGTAGAATCTTAATTGCCTTTAAAGTTCTATAATTTAGGTATATATTTCAATTAATATTGCAGAGAAAGAGAGAGGAAATTCTTATTGAATTTTTGGGATCAATTACAATGAAATAGAACCCTCTATTTATAGGGAGATGGTGACTTAGCCACCAAGTAATAAACCTTAGAATCTCTCTAAATATAGACATTCACCATAAATAAAATTATATTTATAACACTCCCCCTTGAATGTCTATTTAACAGATAATGTGCCTCGTTAAAACCGTAACTAAAATAAAACCTAATGGAAAAAAATTTTAGAGAAGGAAAAAGAGTACACATATCTAATAATACGCCTTTTGGTTGCCTCGTTAAAAACCTTGCAAGGAAAACTCAGTGGGACACAACCTTGTAAGTGAAAAAGAGTACAACACGTATTAACTCCCCTTGATGAGAACATCAATTCACATCTTTAAGCACTTGCATTCCAATCTTGTGCACCATCTTCATAAGATCTTTGGTAGAGATTTGACAAACAAATCAGCCATATTAACTTGAGCAAATTTATTTCACCTTGAAATCATCATCCCTAATAGATGTATTGTCTTCATATAATCTTGTTGGAATTGTCAGTTTAATATCTTCACATAAATGTGAAAACTCTTGCTATCATATTATCATGCCCATAGTTATAGCAAGATACATTTGTCCACAAATTGCACCGAGAAAGTGGTACTTCAAGATCAAGAATTGTATATGCTTCAAGCAACCTAAATCCTTCATGGATTGTCACATAAGTTAAATCATATAAGCCATCTAAAGAGACTTTAGATGCATATCAAGTTTTCATGTCATGCTAAACATATAAGATATCAAAAACTGATTACACATATCATTGACGTTATACTTTCAAGTGTTTGAACTACATGTCTTTCATATGAATATAATTCTATTCATAATTGTTTCTCTAGATGTACGATTATATATATATATTTAGCTATCATATATGTCGTCAATGAACATTTTATATCGTTTCCAACCTCTTTATTTTCATATAGACATAACATAGAGATCTTTTTATTCATATATTCAAGTACCAAAATCTCTCATGAGATTTTATGAAGTGTTATGTCATGTGATCTTCTAGATCACTTGCCTCCTTTATTATGATTATTTTGATCATTTGCTCATCTTCTTTATCAAGAAGTTTTATTTGAAACAAATTTGTCTATACGCTTTAAGCGTACCATAGACTTTGTCCTTCAAGGACTTATTCTAATAGGAGCATTTGCAGTGAGAATATAATTACTTTCTTTGGGTCAGCAAATGCGTCTGCAGGCATGCTTTGCAATTTTTTGCAAATGAATTATCCTTTTATGAACTTCAAGTTCATATTATCTTTTTCGACGATCTAGATGTATAAATGATAATTCATTTCACGTAACTCTTACTGTTTATCATGTCTTCCCCTTATGTTAGAAAAAATAACTTGTTACCTCAACTTTGAGATTCCACCTTTGTGCGTTATGGTCCTAATAAAAATATACAGTGCACATCAATAATAACAAGATGGAATTATTTGATTTTGTAACGACCCGGCCGGTCGTTTTATGAATTTATGACTCTATGCCCTATTAACTACTTTTTCCAAGTTTATTTCTGCTATTTTGATTTACCGGGATGTTCGATTTTAAATTTCGGAGAGTTTTGGGACACTTAGTACCTAAATTAGAGCTTAAGCCTTAGAAATTTGACCATAGTCGGAACACAATCTCAGAATGGAAATTCGATGGTTCCGTTAGCTTTGTTAGGTGATTTCGAGCTTAGGGACGTGATCGGATTGTGTTTTTGTCACGACCCAAAATACCGCACTAGTCGTGATGACGCCTCTCGTGAAGACAAGGCCAGCCAATTAACCCAATTCGTCTCTTTCAAAGTAGTTAAACATAAATGAATAGCAAAATACGACTTAATGATACTCCCTCCGTTTCAATTTATGTGAACCTATTTGACTGGGCACGGAGTTTAAGAAAAGAGAGAAGACTTTTGATCTTGTTGTGTAAAATGAGGCACCTTTATTTTGTACGGCTATAAATCATTGCATAAAGGTAAATTGTTTCCAAATAAGGAAAGAGGTCATTCTTTTTGGCACGGACTAAAAAGGAAATAGGTTCACATAAATTGAAACGGAGGAGTATTAATTAACGAAATTTACAACCCAACATAGCCCAACTGGGGTGTCACAAGTCATGAGCATCTATCAGAGTATAAATACAACTACAAGACCCAAAATATACAAGGCCAGAATAATGAACCAAAAGATAGAACAATGGTGCTGCGAACGCAGGCAGTCAACTCGCTACTCCTATAGCTCTGCCTCTAATCAGCCAGAACCCGCTACCGAGTGCACAAATACCTACATCTGTACATGAGGTGCAGGGAGTAAAGTGAGTACTACAACTCAGTGAGTAATAAGAGTAAATAATAATTGAGCAGTAAGAAATCACGTAAATCAAACCATCATGCTATATAGGAGCAGTGAAAATCCCTTTGGGAGAAAGTAGTGAAGTTGTAAAACCCTTTAGAAATATCTTAGTTCAGTTTAAAACCTCTTTTGAAAATGTCATTTCCCAACAGTTAAGCAAATGAATGCCAAACAAGTAGTGCAAGCAAGCACAAAAGTCAGACTCTCGGGCACAACACTCTGTTAACAGATAACGCTAGGATATCAGGTAATTTTGCAAGAAGTAGCATAAAAGCCAATGAAACAAGAGTGCAGAAATATTATGACAGATAATACAAATAAGAACAAATGCATGAGTGCAATGCAATGCATATGACGGTACACTCTGGTACCCACTGCGGCGTGCAGCCCGAGCTATCCATTTATTTATCGTCAACAGTGCTCACTAGGGGTGTGTACAAACTCCGGAAAGGCTCCTACAGACCAAGCGCAACATCAAGCCATCTCGTGGCATCAACCAGACTCTCAGCCTCAATATCAATATAATCATCCAGGCTCTCGGCCTCAAGATCAATGTAATCAACCAGGCTCTCGGCCTCAATATCAATATAACACTGCTGCGGCATATAGCCCGATCCATGCTCAGTCCAGAAATTCACATAAGCCCCTGGGCCAATATTAAAATAATAGTTCTCAGCTCAAAACATCAATAAAATATTGTTTCAGTTTTCAAATCTTAGAAAGATGGCTGAGTTTGCAAAACAGTATTTAAAACCTTGGACCAAGATCAAATAATATGCAAAAATAATGCAAAAATAATGATATCAATCCCTGTAGGATTCAAATAATTGGAAAGAAGCCCCAAACATGGAAATCAGCCCAAATTATGATGATAACAAGTAGTTTCAGTCAAGTACGCAATAATTTCATCAGTTAAGACGGACCAAGTCACAATCCCCAACGGTGCTCTACCCCACGCTCGCTATCCGGCATACAAGTCACCTCAATACAGCACTATGATGTGCAAATCTGGGGTTTCAAACCCTCAGACTGTCATTTACAATCATTGCTCACCTCGAACCGGTGAAATCTCTAGCTCGCAATGCCTTTGCCCCTCAAACCGACCTCCGCGCGCGTTGAATCTATCCAACATCAGAGCGAGTACATCACAATATACCAATGGGACAATACCCAATCGAAAACAATCAAAAAATAGCAAAAAACCTCGAAATTAGCAAAACCCGAGCCCTGGGCCCACTTCTCTGAAATTAGAAAATTTAACATCAATGGATTCCTCATCTTCTCATGAGTTCATACATACCAAGAACTCTCAAATCCGAGCTCAAATGACCCATCAAATCCCAATTTGAAATGTCAAAAACCCAAGCCCTAGTTCATCAATTTTAGGCTCAATTTTCATGAATTTCTAGGTTAATATCACATAATAATCATGTTTTTACCTCATAAACCTTACCTCTGGTCAATCTCTTTTGAATCCATCTTCAAATGCTCCCAAGTAGATCCCAAAATGCTAAAAATGGAGGAACAAAAGTTTGGGTTCGCAGATGAAATATTATTTTAAACCCTTCTGCCTAGGCCTCATTTCCGTTTCTGCGATAGCTTCGCCGCTTCTGCGGTTATTCTTCTGCTTCTACGGAACCTTCAATTTCGCCTAGGACCGCTTCTGCACACCACGTCCACTTCTGTGGAAATTACCATACCCCTGACTTCACTCCTCAATATCTCGCACCTACGGCCAGGTCTTCGCATCTGCGGAACTGCATATGCAGCCCCCTTTTCGCAGATGCGAAAATACCAGATACCAGCAACTCAGAATTCTCACAAGTCCAAAACTTCATCTCGATGACCATCCGAAATCACCCCGAGGCCCCCGGGACCTCAACCAAAAGTCCCAACACTTCTTAGAACATTATTCAAACTTTCTCCAATTATCAAAACACCTCAACTAACACCAAAATCATCAAATTACATCGAATTCAAGCCTAAGTTCTTCAAAATCTTCCGAAACACGCATTCTATCAAAAACCTAACCAAAACACCTCTGAATAACCTGAAATTTTGCACATACATCCAAAATCACCTAATGAAGCTACAAAAGCTCTTGAAATCCCATTCCGAACCTCAGATCAAAATCTCGCCTATCAACCGGAAATCGCCAAAATACTAACTTCGCTAATTCAAGCCTAATTCTACACCAAACCTCCAAAATAAATTTTGATCACACTCCTAAGAAACAAATCATCCCCTGAAGCTAACCGAATCTTCAAAAATCGCATCCGAACCCTCTAACTCAATAGTCAACATCCGGTTGACTTTTTCAAGATAAGCCTTCCTTAAAGAGACTAAGTGTCTCATTTTCTACCAAAGCCGATCCAATTCAACTCTAACGCACAAAATACTGATAATGAAATATTAATAAGAATAAAATGGGGGAAACGGAGTGGTAACTCCTGAGACTATGGGTTGGGTCGTCACAATTTTGGAGGTCTGTAGATAATTTAGGCTTGAAATGCTGAAAGTTGATTTTTTAAAGTTTCCGGTTCGATAGTAAGATTTTTATCTGAGGATAGGAATAGAATTTTGAGAGGTGCAGTAGTTATATTATTTTATTTGGGAGGTTTGTACAAAATTTCAGATCATTCGGACGAGTTTTGATAGACTTTTTGATCGAAAATGTGTTCTAGAGTTTTTAGAAATTTTAGGCTTGAATCCGATATAAAATTGGTGCTTTAGATGTTTTTTTGAGCGATCTGAAGGTGGGAAAATGTTTGAATAATTTTTTAGGAGTGGTTGGCATTGTTTGGTTGAGGTCTCGATGGCCTTGGGTGAGTTTCGGATGGTTAACAGATCAAAAATTTGGACTTGTGCAGCTGTTGGAAATTTTCTGCTGCATTATCTGGTTTCCTTCTTCGCGTTCGTGAGAGAGGTATCGCATTTGTGAAGGACAAACCTGGTAAGGCATCGCATTCGCAATTAAGCCTTCGCATTCTCGATGAGCAAATCTAGGCAACATAAATTTTGTACTTCGCATTCTCGAGAGGCTCTTGCGTTCGCGAAGAGTAAATTCTGGACATGCACATTTTGTGCTTCGCGTTCGCGAGAGGGCCTTGCGTTCGCGTAGAGTAAATTTTGTACATGCACATTTTGTGCTTCGCATTCGCGAAGAGTAAATTCTTGCTATGTATATTTTGTGCTTCACGTTCGTGAGAAGGTCTCACATTCGCGAAGAAGAAAAGTCCTAGACAGAATGTTAAGTTCTGCCATTTTCCATTTATGATTATTTGGAGCTCGGGGAGAGGCGATTTTTGGGAGATTTTCAGAGAGAACAACGGGGTAAGTGTTCTTAACTTAATTTTTGTTAGATTACTCGAATCTATTACTAGTGTTGGCATTTAATCCTTGAATTTTGTTGGAAAAGTTTAGAAAACCGTCTCAGAAAGGATCGCGGATTTGAGGATTGAAATTTTATGGGATTTGGATAATTTTGGTATGGTTAGACTCGTGAGAGTGTGAGGTTTCGGGAAATATAAATTTTACCCGATTCCAAGACGTGGGATCGAGGGGCGTTTTGGTCATTTTACATAATTTTGCGTATTAGCTTAAAATTTAATTATAGAATCAGTTACTTGAAGTATTATTTAGAATATGCAATTTATTTGAATAGATTTGGGTCATTTGGAGTCGGATACTTGTGACAAAAGCGTGATATTGGGTTGATTTGCACTTGTTCGAGGTAAGTGGCTTGTCTAACCTTGTGTGGGGGACTCTCCCCTTAGGATTGATATTGTGGTAACTGAAATGCCCTGTATGTGAGGTGACAAGCGTGTACTTGAGCTAATTGTTGAAAAACCCAATTTTACATAAAGTATTTAAAATGAGTTCCTTTCTCCCCTGTTTTATGCTACTTGCAAACTTAGTCTGTTGTTAGTTAGAAAAGCATGCCTAGCTGACTTAATTGCCTATTTTCTTAAAATGCCTTATTTGGATTTCGTGCAACATGCTAGGTTAGAAATACCTGCTTACATTGATATGGACTTTGAATTTAATTGTGTATTATGGGTTGTTGTTGTGTGTTTACTTTGGGACTAGGGATTATATTCCAGGAGATCCCCCTGTATATATATATATATTGATTTCGACTATAGAGCGGGATACCAAGAGATCCTCGGCACATATAATCAGGATACCAAGAGATCTCAAGCATATATTGAGGATACCAAGAGATACTCGGGATACCAAGAGATCCTTAGTATATATTGAGGATACCAAGAGATCCTTAGCATATATTGAGGATACCATGAGATCCATGGTACGTATTGAGGATACCAAGAGATCCTCAGGATACTGAGAGATCCTCGATTATTATCTTTGGGATCGATTTAGCCTCTGCTTCGGTTATTGCATTTCCTTACTTTCTCGTATTAAATTCTTATTGTTAGCTTGCAACTGAATTGCTTATCTTACCCTGTCATACCTTATATCTTATTTGATCTCAGTAAGGCCCTGACCTTCCTTGTTACTACTCAATCGAGGTTAGGCTTGGTACTTATTAAGTACTGCTGTGGCTTACTCATGCCCTTTCTGCGCAACATTTTCATGTGCAGATCCAGGTACTTTCACCCAGTCTCATCATTCCTGAGGCGAGGAGACAACTCTAGTGACTTCGAGGTATATCTGCCGCGTCCGCAGACCAAGGAGTCTCTTTCTATTCCTGCATTAGTATTTAGCCCTTCTCTATTTCATACTCTTGTTAGACATTCTAGAGTTAGAGCTATGTAGTATTTCTTAGCTTGTGATTCATGGGTTTCCGTGTTTTGGGAAGTGTTAGTTCGAGAAGTTGTATTGTATATGTCAGGCGGAATTTTAAATACTTTTTCTTTCTATTAGTTTGGATTCTAATTATTTCTTCCACAATTTTTGTTTATTTTTCCGCACTGTTATACTTATCTAGTCGCAGAGACTAGGTGCCGTCACAACAGTTCACGGAGGGCGAACTGAGGTCGTGACAAGTTGGTATTAGAGCTCTAGGTTCATAGGAGTCATGGATCACAAGCCAATTTATTAGAGTCTCGTTTATCGGTACGGAAATGTCTGTACTTATCTACGAGAGGCTATGTAACCGTTAGGAAAATTCCACTTCATTTCATTCCTTATCGTGCGTCGTTTATTCAGTTTGGAGCCTATATCATATGTTCTTTTCACATCCACTCATGTATTGAAATTGTGCACTCAGTATCAATTATGCATCGATGGTTCTTGATGCTACAGAAGGACTATAAAGGAGCAAAAAATTTGCTCAATCATCGTTACCACGTGTCATCCATATCAATAATGCAGAAGTATTGACAGATCATTCAATTGTGCACATAGGGGTGCAATAGGTTCTGACATCTGGTTGCTAAGTACAGTCTTAAGAAGATTTACTTAATTGCCTAATCATCGCAATAATGGTATAGTCACGAGGTAAATGTAGATATGAAGATAGTTGGTGGTAATAAAGCATGGTTTGTATGAGATGTCTATTTAGTGAAGGGCACTACTAACAACCAAGATACTGCAAAAGTGAGTTTAACTGTCCTAAGAATGACATGTGCCAAATGAATGGCCTGAGGTGTCTTATGATGGTAACGTACCAGCAATAAAGGTTAGTATTGTGGCGTATCAGGATATATCTTATGGCTTTGCACCAAGTGAAGGGAGTCCACTATCAACGATCAAATTGTAGGTTATGTGTCATATCATATTTGGCCTGAGATGTATTTATGTGGTATTCAAAATTTCTCTGAAACTTGTATATGAGTAAGAGATGAGATTTGTATGGGATGATGTTGGGACTTTCGATATTCGTATGTCCATAATAATTCTACATTTCAGTATCAGCAGGGAAATGGAAACAATTTCAGAACATTGGTAGTGCTCTAGTGAATCAGGGCACTCTTATGGGACAGTCATCTTTTAATGCACCACTAGCATGGGATTCCTTAAATAATTATTCTAGTTATCCGGCACTAACGCAGTATAAGTAGCCAAACTACAAATGTTATGCATGTGGTGATACTAGAAACATCATGAGAAATTGTCCCAGACTTAGGAGAAATATATTTTATCAGAACACTTGGTCCACACACTCCATTATAGTTACTAATCTACATACACTACAAGTTAGAGATAGAGGGCGAGCGGGTAGATGTCGCCTGAGAGGTGGAGGCCCGACCCATTGATATAATTGCTATGGTGTGGCTGAGGCCACTACACTAGATGGTGTCATTATAGATACAATTTCGATTGTTATAAAAAAAGGATACTTTTTCCTTAATTTGTTTTGGTTCTAAAAATTGAGGCGAGTCCTCTTAATATGCTCCACTCATGAGTGAGATTTGTAATCCTGAAATCTACTTATGTGTGTTGGGCTATTATATGGAGATTGCTATTTCTATCATTATGTGTTGGTCACTAAGAATAACTATGAGGCTGAAAGTGACTTTCTATTACTTACTACAGTGTGTTTTGATGTGATTTCAGGATAACTAAATTCAATTGTGAATTATATGCCCTATGAATATGATGGTTAATTATATGTTGTAATTTTCTTTGACGGAAATTATTTAAAAGAATAAAGAAAGTAAATGAAAATTTCAGTTGGCGCAATGTGCAAATACTTGTGATTCAGAGTTGAGGATGAGATCCTCAAATTTTTATATAATGTGAAATATTTTAAACCGAGCTACAAGCTGTGGTGGATGTTATATAAGGACAAGGTCCTAGTTGTGAAAAGTTTATATGTTTAAATTTTTTCTTTTATGAAATTAAATTTTTTTTGTACTATATTTTGAATGGGAGTCATTCCTGTTAGGCTTATTTGACAATTCTTGTATATTTTATGTTCATATTCAGCCATTTTTTTGTTGTAAACATTGAGCTTTAGCCTATGAGATGGGTGCCTGGGTGGCATAAATGTGACTCGTTAATTCGGGTAAGTAATTATGAGGTCTCCATGCCTCGTCGTGAGTAAAGTGGAGGTCTAAAATGAGATGTTTGTTAACATAAGGTTAATTCGCAATATTGTAATTTATGAACAACTATTATGGCCAGAGACATGGTTATAGGCATACAGATGATGTGTTTCATGTCCATATATCATTATGATAATGCGATACTTGTAATGCAGAGATTAGTGTTATTGATATATACATTGTGGTGTTTCATTGGGTTGTGGATATGTTGTTAGGGGTTGTTTTGGTATTACTCTGGCAGGTGGATAGGCCCAATTACAAAGGAGGCTCTGCTGAAATTTTTGAAAAATTTGGGAGTTAGAAAATTTTTGAGACATCAAGATGGGCGAAGAAAGAGATAAGCTACGTTGTGTATTTGAGGATGAATGACCCTAAGTGGGGGAGAATGTAACATCCCGGAGAAACAATTTTGAAGTATTTAAGAACTATTAAAAGTTGTACTGTGTTGAAATAAGAATAATGCAGTATGATGATGTGGAATTCGGGTTCTATGACGAATGTTAGATGTTGAAGTTTGGGTCCTGTCCTAAGGTAATGGACTAAGGATGAGGTGACACATTCAATTAAGTTGAAGGATCATTTGCAGTAACTGCTTGATAAGGGTTTTATTTGACCCAGTGTATCACCTTGGGGTGCTCCTGTTTTGTTCGTGAAGAAAAAGGATGGTTCTATACGTATGTGTATTGATTATCGACAGTTGAACAAGGCTACAGTGAAGAACCGTTATCCTTTGCCCTGTATTGATGATTTATTTGACCAGCTTCAGGGCGCACATGTGTTTTCTAAGATTGATTTGCGCTCAGGTTACCATCAGTTGAAGGTTCGGGAGCCAAATATCCCGAAGACTGAATTCAGGACTTCGTATGATCATTGCGAGTTTGTTATATGTCATTTGGGTTGACCAATGGCCCAGCAGCTTTTGTGCATTTGATACACAGGGTATGCCGGCCATATCTTTACTTTTTGTCATTGTCTTTATTGATGACATTCTGGTGTATTCCCCGAGTCACGAAGATAATGAGCAGCACCTGAGGACAGTGCTTCAGACTTTGAGAGAAAAGAAATTATATGCAAAGTTTTCAAATGTAAGTTCTGGTTGTATTCTGTGGCATTCTTAGGCCATGTGGTATCGAGTGAGGGTATTCTGGTAGATCTAAAAAGGTAGAAGCAGTGCAGAGTTGGCCCAGACCATCCTAAGCTACAGAGATCCGCAGTTTCCTTGGCTTGGTGGTTTATTGCCGTCGATTTGTGGAGGGGTTTTCATCAGTTGCAGCCTCTATGACTAGACTGACCTAGAAGGGTGCTCCGTTCTGGTGGACGGAAGAGTGTTAGGCGAGATTTTAGAAGCTCAAGACAGCTTTGACTACAACTCCAGTTGGTATTGCCTATAGGTTCAAGGTCTTATACTATCTATTGTGATGCCTCGAGGATTGGCCTTAGAGCGGTATTGATACAGGACGGTAGTGTGATTGCCTACGTTTCCAGACAACTGAAGGTACATGATAAAAATTACCCTATCCACGATCTTGAGTTAGCTGCTATTGTTCACACCTTAAAGATATGGCGTCATTATTTGTACGGTGTGCCTTGTGAGATTTATATTTATCACCGGAGCTTGCAGCACATGTTCAAGCAAAAGGATCTAAATTTTCGCCACAGGAGGTGGTTAGAGTTGCGGAAGGATTATGACATCACTATCCTGTGTCACCTGGGCAAAGCCAATGTAGTGGCCGATGCTTTGAGTCGCCTGGCAGAGAGTTTGGGAAGTTTGGCTTACCTACCAACATCAAAGACGCCTATGGCGATGAATGTTCAGGCCTTAGCCAGTGAGTTATGAGGTTGGATCTTTCAGAGCCTAGTCGGGTTGTAGCTCGGTGCCCCTACTGTGAGCAGGTTAATTATGAGCAACAGAGACCCGGTGGTTCGAGCTGGGTGAGGTTAGACTATTGGGTACAAACTTGGTTCAGGATGCTTTGGAAAAGTTTAAAGTGATTCAGGATAGACTCTGTATAGCCTCATCCAAACTGAAGAGTTATGTAGACCGAAAAGTTTGTGATGGTTCCGATATGGTTAGAGAGAAGGTTCTGCTTCGTGTTTCACCTATGAAGGGCATTATGAGATTTGGGAATAAAGGGAAGTTGAGACCGAGGTTTATTGGCTCTTTTGAGATATTAAGGCGCGTTGGGTAGGTTGCTTACGAGCTTGCCTTACCTCCCAGATTGGCAGGAGTTCAGCCGGTATTTCGTATGTCTATGCTTTGGAAGTATCACAGTGATCCATCACACGTGTTGGATTTCAGCTCAGTCCTGTTGGAGAAGGATCTATCTTATGTTGAGGAATCAGTGACAATATTGGACATGCAGGGTCAGGAAGTTGAGGTCAAAGAACATTGCATCCGTGAAGGTTTAGTGGTGGGACAGTCGGTCGAGGAGGCGACCTGCGAGACCGAGCAGGATATGCGCAGCCAGTACCATCATATTTTCACTACTTCAGGTATGTCTTTATGCTTATTCGAGGATGAACGAATGTTTAAGTGTGGAAGGATGTAACAACTCGGCTGGTCATTTTTCAAATTTATTCCCAGATCCCCTATTAACTACTTTCCCCAAGTTTATTTCTGCAATTTTGATTTACCGGGGATGTTCGATTTTAAATTTCGAAGAGTTTTGGGACACTTAGTCCCTAAATTGGAGCGTAAGCCTTAGAAATTTGACCACAGTCGGAACAGTGTGAAGACGGTCTCGGAATGGAAATATGATGGTTTTGTTAGCTCTATTAGGTGATTTCGGGCTTAGGGACGTGATCGGATTGTGTTTTGGAGTTTCGTAGCTAATTTAGGTTTGGAATGCCGAAAGTTGACATTTTTAAAGTTTTCGGTTCGACAGTAAGATTTTGATCCGAGTGTTGGAATAAAATTCTGAGAGGTGGAGTAGTTCTATTATGTCATTTGGGAGGTGTGTGCAAAATTTCAGATCATTCAGATGAGTTTTGATAGACTTTTTGATTGAAAACGTGTTTTGGAGTTTTTGGAATTTTTAGGTTTGAATCAGATGTAAAATTGGTGCTTTGGATGATGTTTTGAGCGTTTCGAAGGTTGGAACAAGTTTGAATGATGTTTTTGGAGTGTTTGGCATGTTTGGTTGATGTCTCGGGGGCCTCGGGTGACTTTTGGATGGTTAACGGATAAAAAATTTAGACTTGTGCAGCTGCTGGAAATTTTCTGCTGCACTGTCTGGTTTCCTTCTTTGCGTTCGCGAAAGAGGTGTCGTGTTCGCGAAGACAAAACCTGGTAAGGCATCGCGTTCGCGATTAAGCCTTCACATTCTCGATGAGCAAATCCGGGCAACATAAATTTTGTGCTTCGCGTTCGCGAAGAGTAAATTATGGACATGCACATTTTGTGCTTCGCGTTCGCGAGAGGGTCTCGCGTTCGCGAAGAATAAAAGTCCTCGACATAATGTTAAGTTCTGCCATTTTCCATTTATGATTATTTGGAGCTCGGGGAGAGGCGATATTTGGGAGATTTTCATAGAGAACAACGGGGTAAGTGTTCTTAACTTAATTTTGGTTAGATTACTCGAATCTATTACTAGTTTTGGCATTTAATCCGTGAATTTTGTTGGAAAAGTTTAGAAAACCCTCTCGGAAAGAATCACGGATTTGAGGGTCAAAATGTTTTGGGATTTGGATAATTTTGGTATGGTTAGACTCGTGAGACTGCGAGGTTTCTAGAAATATAAACTTTACCCAATTGCGAGATGTGGGACCAAGGGGCATTTTGGTTATTTTACATAATTTTACGCATTAGCTTAGAATTTAATAGTAGAATCAGTTACTTGAAGTATTATTTACAATATGCAGTTTATTTGAATAGATTTGGGCCATTTGGAGTCGGATACTCGTGGCAAAAGCGTGATATCGGGTTGACTTGCACTTGTTCGAGGTAAGTGGCTTGTCTAAGCTTGTGTGGGGGACTCTCCCCTTAGGATTGATATTGTGGTAAGTGAAATGCCCTGTACGTGAGGTGAAAAGCACGTACTTGAGCTAATTGTTGAAAAACCCGATTTTATGTTAAGTATTTAAACTGAGTTCCTTTCTCTCCTGTTTTATGCTACTTGCAAACTTAGCCTGTTGTTAGTTAGAAAAGAATGCCTAGTTGACTTAATTGCCTATTTGCTTAAAATGCCTTATTTGGATTTCGTGCAACATGCTAGGCTAGAAATACCTACTTACATTGATATGGACTTTGAATTTAATTGTATATTCTTCGTGTTGTTGTTGTGTGTTTACTTTGGGACTACGGATTATATTCCGAGAGATCCCCGTGTATATATATTTATTCGGACTATGGTGCGGGATACCAAGAGATCCTCGGCATATATAATCGGGATACCAAGAGATCCCTAGCATATATTGAGGATACCAAGAGATCCTTGGGATACCAAGAGATCCCTAGTATATATTGAGGATACCAAGAGATACTGGGAATACCAAGAGATTCCTAGCATATATAGAGGATACCAAGAGATCCTCGAGATACCAAGAGATCCCTAGTACAGATTGAGGACACCAAGAGGTCCTCGGGATACTGAGAGATCCCCGGTTATTATCATTGTGATCGATTTAGCCTATGTTTCGATTATTGCATTTCCTTACTTTTTAGTATTAAATTCTTATTATTAGCTTGCAACTGAAATGCTTATCTTACCCTGTCATACCTTATATCATATTTGATCTCAGTAGGGCCCTGACCTTCCTCATCACTACTCAATTAGGCTTGGCACTTACTGAGTACCGTTGTTGTGTACTCATGCCCTTTCTGCGCATGTTTTTCATGTGCAAATCTAGGTACTTTCACTTAGTCTCATCATTGCTGAGGCAAGGCGACAACTCTAGTGACTTCGAGGTATATCTGCCGCGTCCGCAGACAAAGGAGTCTCTTTCTATTCCTGTATTAGTTCTTAGCCCTTTTGTATTTTCTACTCTTGTTAGACATTCCGGAGTTAGAGCTATGTAGTATTTCTTAGTGATTCATGGGTTTCCATGTTTTGGAAAGTGTTAGTTCAAGAAGTTGTATTGTATATGCCAGGTGGTATTTTAAATACTCTTTCTTTCTATTAGTTTGGATTATAATTATTTCTTCTGCAAGTTTTGTTTAATTTTCCGCATTATTAGGCTTATCTAGTCGGAGAGACTAGGTGCCGTCACGACAGTTCACGGAGGGAGAACTGGTTTCATGACTGATTTCTAACCCTGAACTACTTGCGAGAGGAGAAAATAATATACTTTCATGTATAATCAAACTGATATATATAACTTTGTTCTCATAAGCAATAGTTTAGCTATTAAGTGGAGACACTTAATAAATCAATTTCCCAAACCAACTTATCAAGATGAACTTCTTGAATAGAAAATCTGGAAATTATGCTCGAACTTGAATTATTGAGCAAGTTACCTCGCAAATACCATGTTGCGGGTTATTATAATCGCACATGTTACCATCTTAGATATGCATCTTATGTGGTATTCATGGAAGGTGAATGGGCCCATATTTGCCTTTAATTTTTCCAGCATTCATGAAATTCAATCCCAATTTTAGCTGGTCTATTAATTAATGAGAATAAATAATATAAGAAAATTCGTAAAGAACTTTCTAGTTCTTTAATATTTACCCATATGAATTCTCTATTATTTTTGCACATCATACTTAAATTGATATGGCTAAACCAATTACGCAAACTGGATAAATAATCAATATTGATAAACTTTAGATTTACACCATGACGTGTGCAATTATCAATAAACTTCAAGTTTATTATGATATGCGTTTTTATATCAATAAACATCCACTTTATTATGGTATTCTTTTATTTGTATAGTACAAACTAGAGAATAAAGTGGGTAGCTTTTCACATACATATTTCCCCGCGACAAGTTGTAGTAATAGAAGATATTAAATCTTTCCTTTATTTATAGTCTCAATGTAATAAACCGCTTTCGCTGTCACGACCCAGAATCCACTAAGGGTCGTGGTAGCGCCGGACACCGCCGTCAGGCAAGCCAACTAAATAATCAATTAAATTCTCTTTTTAATTACCTTTGAAATCTAGGATTTTTCCTTCCATTTTTCATAAATAAAAAGGTCACTACTTCAATTCAAATTAAATAATAAACAATTAGTACAAATCTTTCGAAAACTATCCCAGAACTTGGTGCACAAGTGCATGAGCAACTACTGGTAAGAAAAATAAAATACAATATCTGTCCGAAATATAGTGGACAGGAAATAAATACAAAATGCTGAAACGAACTACACTAGTTGTGGGTCGCCTCGAATAATGCAGCTCACCTAGTCCCAGAATCATCCGCGCTGCTACGCCCAGTATGCCACTAGAGTTACTTATTCCTGTGCAACAAAAATGCACAGAAGTTTAGTATGAGTACAAAATCAACATGTACTCAGCAAGTATCCCGTCTAATCTCGAAGAAGTAGAGACGAGATGGTCAACTTTGACATGTACTAGTGGTTCAATGATAATATACTAAATGTGTGTGGAAATCAGGGAAGAAGTTCTAACTCACAATGCTGGTACACAGACAATACACCTTCAACAAATACTAAAGGATTTTCAAGGTTTACTTTTCTTTATTTTAACAAATTGTCTCAATCCATGAAAGGCAGCATGAACGTGTAACATTCTCAGGCAACGATATATTAATCATGCGCAAATCATGCCGAGGCTACATATTTGTATAGTACAAACTAGAGAATAAAGTGGGTAGCTTTTCACATACATATTTCCCCGCGACAAGTTGTAGTAATAGAAGATATTAAATCTTTCCTTTATTTATAGTCTCAATGTAATAAACCGCTTTCGCTGTCACGACCCAGAATCCACTAAGGGTCGTGGTGGCGCCGGACACCGCTGTCAGGCAAGCCAACTAAATAATCAATTAAATTCTCTTTTTAATTACCTTTGAAATCTAGGATTTTTCCTTCCATTTTTCATAATTAAAAAGGTCACTACTTCAATTCAACTTAAATAATAAACAATTAGTACAAATCTTTCGAAAACTATCCCAGAACTTAGTGTCACAAGTGCATGAGCAACTACTGATAAGAAAAATAAAATACAATATATGTCTGAAATACAGTGGACAGGAAATAAATACAAAGTGCTGAAAGGAACTACACTAGCTGCGGGTCACCTCGAATAATGCAGCTCACCTAGTCCTAGAATTATACGCACTGCTACGCCAAGTATGCCACTAGAGTTACTTATACATGTGCAACAAAAATGCACAGAAGTGTAGTATGAGTACAAATTCAACGTGTACTCAGCAAGTATCTCGTCTAATCTCGAAGAAGTAGAGACGAGATGGTCAACTTTGACATGTACTAGTGGTTCAATAATAATATACTAAATGTGTGAGGAAATCAGGGATTTTATAAAGCAATTCTAACTCACAAAGCTGGTAACAGACAATACACCTTCAACAAATAATAAAGGATTTCCAAGGTTTACTTTTATTTATTTTAACAATATGTCTCAATCCATGAAAGGCAACATCAATGTGTAAAATTCTCAGGAAACGATATATTAATCATGCGCAAATCATGCCGAGGCTACATATTTGTGTAGTACAAACTAGAGAATAAAGTGGGTAGCTTTGCACATATATATTACTGCGCTACAAGTTGTAGTAATAGAAGATATTAAATTTTTCCTTTATTTATAGTCTCAATGTAATAAACCGCTTTCGCTGTCACGACCCAAAATCCACTAAGGGTCGTGGTGGCGCCGGACACCGCTGTCAGGCAAGCCAACTAAATAATCAATTAAATTATCTTTTTAATTACCTTTTAAATCTTCAATTTTTCCTTCTATTTTTCATAATTAAAAAGGTCACTACTTCAATTAAAATTAAATAATAAACAATTAGTACAAATCTTTCGAAACCCATCCCAGAACTTGGTGTCACAAGTGCATGAGAAACTACTGATAAGGAAAATAAAATACAATATATGTCTGAAATACAGTAGACAGGAAATAAATACAAAATGCTGAAAGGAACTACACTAGCTGCGGGTCGCCTCGAATAATGCAGCTCACCTATTCCTAGAATCATTCGCGCTGCTACGCCCAGTATGCAACTAGAGTTACTTATACCTGTTCAACAAAAATGCACAGAAGTGTAGTATGAGTACATAATCAATGTGTACTCAACAAGTATCCCGTCTAATCTCGAAGAAGTAGATACGAGATGGTCAACTTTGACACGTACTAGTGGTTCACTAATAATTTACTAAATGTGTGAGGAAGTCAGGGATTTTATAAAGAAGTTCTAACTCAAAAAACTGGTAACAGACAATACACCTTCAACAAATAATAAAGGATTTCCAAGGTTTACTTTTCTTTATTATAACAGTTTGTCTCAATCCATGAAAGGCAACATCAATGTGTAAAATTCTCAAGAAACTATATATTAATCATGCGCAAATCATGCCGAGGCTACATATTTGTGTAGTACAAACTGGAAAATAAAGTGGGTAGCTTTGCACATATATATTACCGCACTACAAATTGTAGTAATAGAAGATATTAAATTTTTCCTTTATTTATAGTCTAAATGTAATAAACCGCTTTCGCTGTCACGACCCAAAATCCGCTAAGGGTCGTGGTGGCGCCGGACACCGCTGTCAGGCCAGCCAACTAAATAATCAACTAAATTCTCTTTTTAATTACCTTTTAAATCTTGAATTTTTCCTTCTAATTTTCATAATTAAAAAGGTCACTACTTCAATTAAAATTAAATAATAAACAATTAGTACAAATCTTCGAAATCTATCCCAGAACTTGGTGTCACAAGTGCATGAGCAACTACTGATAAGGAAAATAAAATACAATATCTGTCTGAAATACAGTGGACAGGAAATAAATACAAAATGCTGAAAGGAACTACACTAGCTGCGGGTCGCCTCGAATAATGCAGCTCACCTATTCCTAGAATCATTCGCGCTGCTACGCCGAGTATGCAACTAGAGTTACTTATACCTGTTCAACAAAAATGTACAGAAGTGTAGTATGAGTACATAATCAACGTGTACTCAACAAGTATCTCGCCTAATCTCGAAGAAGTAGATACGAGATGGTCAACTTTGACATGTATTAGTGGTTCACTAATAATTTACTAAATGTGTGAGGAAGTCAGGGATTTTATAAAGAAGTTCTAACTCACAAAGCTGGTAAACAGATAATACACCTTCAACAAATAATAAAGGATTTTCAAGATTTACTTTTCTTTATTTTAACAATTTGTCTCAAGCCATGAAAGGCAGCATTGACGTGTAAAATTCTTGGGCAACGATATATTAATCATGCGCAAATCATGCCGAGGCTACATATTTGTGTAGTACAAACTGGAGAATAAAGTGGGTAGCTTTTCACATACATATTACCGCGCTACAAGTTGTAGTAATAGAAGATATTAAATTTTTCCTTTATTTATAGTCTCAATGTAATAAACTGCTTTCGCTGTCACGACCCAAAATTCACTAAGGGTCGTGGTGGCGCCGGACACCGCTGTCAGGCAAGCCAACTAAATAATCAATTAAATTCTCTTTTTAATTACCTTTGAAATATAGGATTTTTCCTTCCATTTTTCATAAATAAAAAGGTCACTACTTCAATTCAAATTAAACAATAAACAATTAGTACAAATCTTTCGAAAACCATCCCAAAACTTGGTGTCACAAGTGCATGAGTTACTACTGGTAAGGAAAATAAAATACAATATCTGTCCGAAATACAGTGGGAAGAAAAAATATAAAATGCTGAAAGGAACTACACTAGCTGCGGGTCGCCTCGAATGATGCAGCTCACCTAGTCCCAGAATCATCATCGCTGCTACGCCCTGTATTCCACTAGAGTTACTTATACCTGTGCAACAAAAATGCACAGAAGTGTAGTATGAGTACATAATCAACGTGTACTCAGCAAGTATCCCGTCTAATCTTAAATAAGTAGAGACGAGATGGTCAACTTTGACACGTACTAGTGGTTCAATAATAATATACTAAATGTGTGAGGAAATCTGGGATTTTATAAAGCAGTTCTAACTCACAAAGCTGGTAAACAGACAATACACCTTCAACAAATAATAAAGGATTTTCAAGGTTTACTTTTCTTTATTTTAACAATTTGTCTGAAGCCCTGAAAGGCATCATCAATGTGTAAAATTCTAAGGCAACGATATATTAATCATGCGCAAATAATGCCGAGGCGACGGCCCGCTCTAACAAAGCTATCACCTCTTTCTGAGCCAAATAATGGTCTTATCTCCTTTACATACTTCATACAGCTGGATTGCACAGAATCCTAAATCAAGGGATTTTGTCTCATCGGATATAACTGCTCTGGCAATAAGCCACCCTAGACATTATTAAAATCTGATATGATGTTACCATGTGCCAATAGGATACCAATTCGAATGCGATGCATAAGGAAAATGAATTCTGGAAGGAATTTCCTAACTCCCGCACTAATACGGACTTTCCTTAGAAAATAGGAAGCAGGACACACAAAAATAGCATATAGAAAACCATATTCAACATCACACTGTTGCGGCGCGCAACCCGATCCAGATAACACATATCTCACATAAAGAGATTGCACATCGAGCTAAATTTGCTCATTACAACAAAATATCTAATATCGGTCATAAGCATGCTAAGGGCACACTAATATCCCTGAGGGAACATATAGCATCAAAAGCTAGAAAACTCAAGCACAATTGAGGTGCGATATACAATCTTAATCTCAAGAGCCATCTTGCTCATAATTCATCATTTCTACATGGATCCTCATCACATAAGAAATTTCTCAAGCCGTCTCGCAACTCTGACGGCGCAATGCATCACTACATCGAATATCTGGCAATGAAATAACACCCTAACTACTTCATAAGGAGCGCATTACTGAAATGAACACAATTGGCCTGACATAGAGCCCAAATTCACATTTAAATCCATCCACCGACCTCAAGTCGATCCTGATCATATCAAACTAAACCAATAACCTTTCAAAGGTCTATACTAATTCCCCGCTTCTCATAACCCACAAGGACAACCATCATAACCGGAGCGAACCTCCATAGTCCATAACCCAATAAACCGAGTGTCGTCCAGGCATAAATTCTAAAATTAATGATATCACCACCAACCTCATACTTGGTTTAAATCTTTAATCAATCAAGTGACTACATATCACACTTATACAATCTTCCTATGGGATAAGCTCCCACAACCTTCCGTAACATATAACAGGTCCACACTCCCGCAAATCGCTTAATTTTAAATGTCCCCGTATTTTTCAGTTTGCGACTGAATCCGTCACAATGTTTCGACTGATTTAGTCACAAATATATTGCGACGATGCATTTTTCGATCGACACATTTCAGTCGCAAATCGGTCAAAAAAACACGATTTTCGATCGATTTGCGACTGATTTGACGGTCACAAATATGCTGTTTTTTAGTAGTGTCTTTTACACATCCCTTAAGAAATATTAAGTAGGAAAGGGATTGGACTATTATACCTAAATTAATGTCATAAGATATAATCTCTCTTCATTAAATATTTATTCTATTTATGTGTTATCTCCATCTTCAAGAACAAATATTAATCAGTTTTGTCTTGAACTTCTAAAATGACAAATAATTTGAGACAATTANCCAGCCCCTCGGGCTCACTCTCAACAACACTCTCGGCCCCTCGGGCTCTCTCTCTCAGATCACTCTCAGAAACAATATCACACAGTAACCGCTACGGCGTGCAGCCCAATCCACACATCGCTGCGGCGTGCAGCCCGACCCATATAGGTACCCGCGCTCACTGTGGGGGTGCAGACTCCGGAGGGGCTCCTACAACTCAAGCGCTATATCATTGCGGCGTGCAGTCCGATCCAATATATACATACTGCTGCGGCGTGCAGCCCGATCCATATAATATACTGTTGCGGCGTGCAGCCCGATCCATATAATATACTGTTGCAGCATACAGCCCGATCCATATAATATACTGCTGCGACGTGCAGCCCGATCCATATAATATACTGTTGCGGCATGCAACCCGATCCATTTATATAGTCCTCACATCCAGGCCCTCGGCCTCACATCACTCAGTGTATCCTCACNTCCAAGGACATGGCACTTGATAGGAATATGTGGAGGTCGAGTATTAGGGTTGTAGGTTAGGAGGTAGTTGAGTGTTGCCTTATGTCATAACTTTGTGCGACTAGTTTGGTAGGGATACTATTTCTCTTTTGCTTTGTATCTTTCTTCTGGATTTCATATTTTTCCCTTTTCCCTATTATTTCTGTGATGTTACTGATATTGTCTCCTTTTGACTTTTTGTCTTATTGACCCGGGGGTCTTTCGGAAACAGCCTCTCTACTCCTTCAAGGTAGGGGTAAGGTTTGTGTACACACTACCCTTCCCAGACCCCACTAGTGGGATTTCACTGGGTCGTCGTCGTTGTTGTTGTTGTAGTATTTACTCCAAGGGAAATGTAGGAAAAAAAATAATTAATTCATTCTTGAAATATGGAAAAATCACTTATTTTGGACCACAAAAAAAGGCCAAAAAATCACTTATTTTGGACCGGAGAGAATAATATTTAGGAACTTTAAATGAAAAAAGTAACTAAAAACTATGTCTCTATTTCCCAAAATTTGACCCGTACAAGTATTTGTCTCGTCCCTCTCAGCTCCTTGTGCTTTTCTAATATTTACTCCCATAAATTTCATCAAAAGATAATCAGTTTTTGTGGTAAAAGTTCTAAACTTTTAACCATGTTCTGGCTAGTCGTTTTGGCGCAATACATACGGAGACACCTAAAGTTGGCGCGATCTTCCACTTAGACACTTAAACTAGGCCTCTTTCCATCTGAACTCATTTTGTCACAACCCAAAACCCCGCACTAGTCGTGATGGC